>JAQPPZ010007706.1:0-88399 GCA_028583015.1 Wollemia nobilis | reverse complement strand
CTTAGGATCATATTTTTTGAATTTTCTAAGTGTTGAGGACAAATCTCTTCAAAGAGGGATGGCTTGTTAGGATCATATACTAACCTTAATTAATAATTAATAATACTACTATATTTCCTATCCTATGGTTATAATAATAAAAAAATATAATAATTAATTATATTAATTATTATATTATTATAATATTAGGGTTAGGAAGCATTGCAACCTTTCACCTATAACCCTAGAGTGGGTATAAAACACTATACAACTCTATCATTCGGGGCATCCATGAAATATAATTTATCAAAACATTGAAGGGACTTCCCAAACAATACAAAAGTGATTCTTTTAGTTTTAGGTTTATTTAATTATTTATTTATTTATCAATTCATTGTGCTAGGAACCCTAGGTTCCTACCAGTCTTATAATGTTCACCCTCCCTCTTAATATAAGCTTGTGTTATTCAATTGGTATCATATATGGTTCCTTCAAAAAAGGTTTAACAACTAGAAGGAAGGTCTTACAAGAACACAAATGGCAAAGAAAGGCAAAATTAGAACCATGAGACACAATAAGAAAAGAACACACGTGATCATGAAATAAAAGGAAGATGAATTCAATATTGTTATTTTGGGAGGAATAATGAAAATAGATTCAAGATATGAATCAAGCAATGGAGAATAACCAGGTTGATAAAGTTTTGTACCAAATTTAGGAATACATGTCACCATGTAGCTTATTATCCATAATAAGGTGAAGAAAGTTTTGTTTGTGGTCAACTCGATCATGATGCAGGTTATTGCAATGATTATAGTTTCAATGATAAATATGAGGATGCACTTGAAGTACTATAAGATAATATTCTAATGGCACTATAAGAAGAATAAAATGACCCTATAGAAGATAAGCCAAAAGAAAATTATGATATGGACAAAGGCAAACAAATAAAGGAATGTTCAGATAAATATGGATATGATCTCAAGGGAGAACTTATCTATGCCCTTGACACAATGAAGAAGGTAAGAAATCAAAACTCTAAATTTGAAATTCAATTTCAAGAATGTGATGAAGAGAGAAGGATGCTTATAGAGGACATAGAAAAATCAAAGGCTAAGAAAAAGAAGTTCAATAATAAGTTATAAGCAAATATCTTAGAGTGTGAAAATTTAGCACAAGAAGTGGTACTACTAAGGGAATATTTAGAAGACTCCAAAGTCAAGCTAAAAGGGTTCAAAAATAGCTCAAATAACTTGGATAAGTTCATCAAGATACAAAAGCCTACATCAAGCAAAACAAGTCTTGGATTTGAACAAGGATAGAAGAAATGGGAAGGAAATTCAACCTCAAGTTTTGGAGGAGAAAAAAATTTAGATGAAGATACTATAAAAGAAGATAGTGTAATAGAAAGTGAAACATCTGAGGATGAGTTGGAAAATAGAGAGTTCAAAAAGAACAAGAACAATGCACAAAGAAGATACAGATGGAACATCAATCAGAATAGGTTAAGAGAGACTAAGAGATCAATGAGGTCAAGACAAGGAAACTTCAATGGAAGGTGTTTTTCATATCATAGGTTTGGGCACATGGCTTCGTAGTGTAGGACACATGATAGATAGGAATATAGGAACAAACAAATTTTCCATGGGTATTGCTACTCATGTAATCAATTTGATCACAAGGCAATGAATTGCAAGGTTCATGATAGAAAAGGATATGGCTTCATTAGAAGAAATCCTAAGACATTTGTACCTCCAATGAATAATAACATTAAGTTTTATAAGTGTAATAATGATGGTCACACAAAAAAGTGGTGTATACCAGACATTCTAGAATCAAGTATGAATAGGAACAGGAATAGGAACATGTATATGAATAAGAACAAGAACATAGATATGAATAGGAGCAATAACATGGATATGAACAGGAATAGGAACATGGATATGAACAGGAATAGGAAAATAAAAAGGAATAGGAATGTGGACATGGATAGGAACATGGACATGGAAAGGAACAATCAAAGGAATCAGAAAGATCAGAAAAGAAGGAAAGAGGATAAAGGTAAAGAACAATGCTTTCTAGGAGTAGAAATACTCCCACCCTAGAATTAATCATATCATGAGGAATTTGGGGAGGGGCTAAGCTAAGAGGCTCATTAGCCCCGATCCCCCAAAGGTGACCCTTTTCCATTGATGTTAAAGGGGAGATATTTGAGTAAGGGGGAGAGATTGTGTATTTTAGTAAAGAAGGAAGATTTGAAGAGAGCATTGAGCCAAGGGGAGCAATGTTCCATGGGGAGCTGAACAAAGGAAGGATCAAGTTTTTGGTAAGAATAATTTGGGTTACCATCAATGACAAAGGGGGATATTGTTGGACTTTTTTAGTCAAAGTTGTCATTGATGTCAAGGAACGAAGTTGTCATTAATGAGCTACCGATAATATCAAAAGGACAAGAGGAAAAATGCTAAGGTTAAATGCAAAAGGGCTTCATAATATTTTTAATATTATGTGGAAACATAAGTTAAAGGGTTTTTCGTAAAAACCCAAGGAAGCTTATTGCAAAGCTAAAGGAAGGTTTAATATTTATTTTATAAAACATTTAAATTCAAATTGAATTTAAATTTTATAAATAAATATTATTTATACAAATTTGTACAATGAGAGAAGGTCTTAATAAAACCAAAGGGTTTTAAAGAATTAATTTATAAAATTTAAATTCAAGAGAATTTAAATAATTTATAAATGAATAAGTTTAAAGGAAAATCATAGTGCCGACATCTAAATTTTGAATGAAATTCAAAGTGCCGACATATATATGTGAAGGAGAAAATTGATATAAAAACCCATACCTTAGAGGCATTAAAATTATCCTTTTGCTCGAATGTTAATGCATGCAATTGTGTTGAGAAATCGTGTGGAAAAAGAGAAGAAAATTTCTTGTGTTATGTGCTAGCGAATAGAGACAAAAAAAAAAAAGTGCCAAAAGTTGAAAGCCATCTGGGCAGTGTGGCCTAGTGGCAATAGGGTAGTGGTTAGAGTGTTTGGGCACTAGGTGACTTGCATTCAAAACATGGCGATAGCATGCTTTTGTGGTTATGTTTGTGTTGGAAGTTCCAAAGGAAACGTCAACTATTTTGATAGGAAAAGTGAGGAGCTTTATAGAGAATGTGGTGCTCCTTACTCCCCAAGTGAGCGCCTATCTTGCACGACAGTTGGAGTCGTGGATAGGGTGTTTGTTGAGGATACATTGTGAGTTTTAAACCCACCAAGGCAAAGGTAATACATTTTTATTATTATTTTGTGTTGCCTAAATTTTGACATATTTTCTTGTTGTGGTGCAGTGTTAAATGCCCTGAGTGTTGGTAGAGGCTGACCCAGGTTCCATTCCCCTTCTCTCCATCCTATAGATATATGGTATAGTTAGGAATGTCCTATGTGTTTGTAGATGTTGATAAGGCTTCAATTATCCTATGCATAACCTGTTGAAAGTGGCACCCCAAAAGGGGTGTTTTCCACTATAAATTAGTTTTTTATTACCCAGGTGTTGTAGGTGATTTAGAGAGGAGAGGGCAATCCTCCAAGGGAGGTCCCAGGTTCAAATCTCCACCCTACCAAAAATCTGAATTGGGTATCCAAAATCCAATTGATAATGTTGGTGCGGGCAGGGTCGGGTGAGATTCCTGGGTGACTTTGACGGTGTAGAACCCTCTGTTCATGGTCTCTCAGACCAAGGCGGCCCTGCAAGGGATTTTTCTCTAAAAAAAAAAAGTTTGACATGAGGTCTTAGGGAGTTAAAAGGTTTGCTTAAAGGATTTTTATTTGATTATTACTTTTGGTAAATTGGAGAAATAAGGGTTTAGTTTTATTTTTGAATAAAGTGTTTGTGTCACATTGATTTTTTGAAGTTTTAAAAGGATAAATGGAAATTCTTGCATTGAGTTATTTTGAAAATAAGAGTGCATTGAATATTATTTTAATTGGGAGATTATAAGGTGTAAGTGGTGAATTAGTTTTGTAAATATTGATGAATATTTTCTTAAATATGGAGTGATAAGGTGTATGTGTGTCTAGATATTTATATTGTATTTTTGAGGGATTTTATCATATTATAACTTCTTTGATATTGGCAAAGAAGTTTTTTTGGTTTTGGAATATTTATGAGATTCCTTCATCATCAATAAAAAGGTATGAGCACATTCTTCCATAGTTAAGTTTATTGGTTGTTTTTCTGAAAATAAGTTTGGAGTGAAAAGGACTTGAATAGGGTTTCCTTTTAAGTGTGTTGAGTTAATGCTTCAAGGTTTTATAGAATAAATATTTGTGATTAAAACCTTGTTTTATAATCATTATTTTTGAAGTCATTGGTTGAGCAAAGAACTAGGTTTAAAAAGAACATGAGTATCATTGTTAGGTGAGAGTTGTTTTGTGAGCATTGTTGTTGAAGTGTGTTGTTGAGAAAAGAACTTGAATTAGGATTATCATTGTTATGTGATATTTGTTGTTGAGCATTGTTGGAAATATTTTGAGTTTGTGTTTATATACTTGGACTAGGGTTTGTAAGGAAGGATTGTTTCATTGAGTGATTGGTTGAGTAGAGTTGGTTGAGTCTAGTCAAGTGGATGTGTAAAGTGATTGTTCAAGTTCCATAAAACAAACTATTCTATATTGTGAATTAAATTGAGAAAGTGATTGAGTTGAAGCATATTGAGTCTCTAACAATTATTTGTATGTTTCTAAAAGAGTGATTGAAATTATTTGAGCATTGTGACGAGTATATAGCATATTGAGTCTCTAACAATTATCTTTATGTTTCTATGAGATTGGACAAGTTCTAGTATGGACTTGTTGAGAAGATTTGAGGCAAGTATTTGAGAAGACTTATGGATAGATTTGAGTACGATTTTGTGGAAGCTTACAATATAGATTGAGAGCATATTTAGTTAAGTTATTGAGAGGACTTATTGAGTAGATTTGGTTAAGTTCTTGAGAGGACTTATAGAGCAGATTTGGTTCAGTAATTGGGAGGACTTATTGAGCAGATTGGACAAGTTCTAGAGAGGACTTGTAGACTAATTGGTGTGATCTTTTGTGAAAAATTACAAGGCAAATTTGAGATAAGTATTTGAGAAGGCTTGAGAATAGATTTGATTGATTTATTTGTTCAAACCTTGAGTTAAGGTTTGGGGTAGATCCAATAGAGTTGATTTGATATTGATTCAATCTTTGAGTTATGGCTTGAGGAAAGATATTGAGGACTGATTTGTGCTAGATCAAAGGACTATTTTTAGTACAAATTCAAGGACAGATTTTGGTGTAAATTTGAATATATATTTTTTCCAGACCAAAGATAGATATTGAGGATAGATTTTTGCTAGACCGACGAACTATGTTTAGTACAAATTTGAGATAGAGTCGAGTACAATATTTGGAGGTGACAAAGTATAGAGGATGACAGTCTCTAGTGAATAGATATCCATTGCTAGGGTAGTGAGGACATGTATTCTAAGTGAGTACAAGAGTCTTTAGTGGATAGATATCCATTAGCTAGTGCAGTAGAGGTAGTAGTTCTTCTACAAGATCACCAGCAAAAGCAAGAGGAGAAAGGAGTTCTCCTATGGATAGAGATCCATGAAATTGATTTTGGGGATTGGTATCTACTTTGGACAAAGGTCCATAAACATTATAATAGGGAAATTATTCCCAAGAGATTGATTGATAAAATTTTAGTGAAATATTTTCTCCGTGGACGTAGCCCACATTGGGTGGACCACGTTAAATTAGTGTCTCTATTGTGTGTGATGATTTATGCATTGCTTTGGTTAATTCTATTGATATTACCATTTATTATATTGATTAATACTATTTGGGAAAGAAAAGTAAAAAGTGGCCTTATACTTTTCACCCCCGTCTCTCAGTATAAGCTTGTGTTCTTTAATAAGGTCTATATATTACGAAATATTGGGTATTCCTAAGGGTGGCTCTTTAGCCATTATAATTTATATGTAAAACTTATGTTGTTATGACATACAACTATTTTATTGTTTGATCTCCAAATTGACTCTTACGTATGTGTATGTGAATGTTGTAAGTTTATTTATACTAAATCTAGTATGATGTGCATGCAATAATTCTGATATTTGGATTTATTGCATTTCATTCATTTGTTCTAGAATTTTCTTGTAGTAAAGGGTGATGATGGGTAGACAAGAGTAAGTTTGGTTTATCTATTAGGTAACTTGTTTATGCTTTTTGTGATGGTATCTGCTTATCATGCATGTGTCTTGATGTGGCCAAATATATCCTTGTGAGTTCTAGCTATAGCCTATTGTTCCTTCCTTTTCATTCCCTTTTCCCTTCAACTTTAGTCTTAGTTAGCTAGGACCTAAAAGGAACCAGCCTTCTCTAAATATCAATCACCCAATCTCTCCTAGGTGCAATGATTATTCAATGTTGGTCAAGGTTTACAGGGTGCACAAGAATTTTCACCTCATCCTTTTCATTACACATAGGTTTTTGACCAACAATTTTTAGGTTAGCTCAAATTAGGAAATATTAGCAAGCTTATTTACCATAGATATTTCCAAATATTTATTGGATGTAACTATCATTCTTGTTCACACCCTAAATATACGGGTTAAGTGAAAGCATGGTTGTGCTAGTAGTAGAATATTAGACATTGTAACCCATTTAAGGATCTTTATTCCCATAAGGTTACCTTGAGCCATATCCATAGGAAGCCATTTTTTACTATTTGAGTTATACTCTTCGATAGGGGGTTGTGATCAAAATACCTTTAGTATTTTTCTATTTTTTTACCCTTAGTTTTCATAGGCATGAGATGAAACATAAAAAAAGACTCAAATAGTTATAGGAAATCATAATCAAAACTTAAAAGAGATAAACAGATTATCTACTTGATTTTTTAATTCAAAACATGGTAACCACCCATAATCAAGATCAATCACGAGCTACTACTACTGCATCAAAACCCTAAAATATAAACCATTTTTGAGTGGACTCATAGGATTTCATCATTCCTAAATGGCATCCTAATGCTCATCAAAGCACACACATAATAGATAGAGAATTTGACTTTCAATATATCCATTTTAGAGATGTAGCCATAGGTCTAGGATATGATCAGGATGAAGATATTCTTGACCAAGAAACATTGCTTGCCTTTTATATGTAGAATCATAATCCCACTAAAGGGCCAAGTAGGATGTTGTCATGACTTCATATCCTGATTCATCCTAGGAATACATTGGAGGTTGGTCAGATGTATACACCCTACAGGGATGTGGAAGACTACACCATGAATGTATATCATCTATCTATATATGAAGGGTATTATCTATGGAATAGGTTTTCAACCCATCACCCTCGTAGTCCATCTATGCTAGTTATGGATTTCATGTACAAACCTCATAGAATAGAATAATTCAACCCATATCATCCCTTTCAACCTTTTGAGAGAAAATCTATGCCATAATGTGGGACCTCTACACCACTTGACTTTGTATAAATCATATTTAAATCTTAGCATTAGGTCTTTGTAGCCACCCATGATTGAAATAAAAAAATTAGTGATCATCCTAGGGTAGATAAGCAAGCTAAGTCCCATCATGCCACCATAACACAAGTAGATAGAACCCATACTATTTATGATTGAATCAATACAAATATCAATAATAGCAATTGAATCAACAATAATTAGAACATTAATAGTTGCATTAGAAACAAATCATTTATGAACTATTGTAAAAATCATTATATGAAAATATCCCCATAGGGGATAATCAAAGGTAACATGATATACATGTTCCAAGAAACCCTACATAACATTAGGACCTACCACTATGGCCAAATAAATATTGCACACCTTTGGTTCTTCTCAACCAACAATCTCATCACTAACAAAGGTATATAATACCTAAGTTGTGTCAGCCCTACACTTATCAATAGGTTTATGATACCTATGATGATCAATAGCTAAAGTTTTAGGATCCATTGGATACCTATAATGAGGTAGGATATTGTGACATGTATAATAAAAACAATCAACAAAAATACCCACCACTCCCACCAAATAGAGGGCAATGGCAAACTAATGAAATCATCCCACCTAAAATATACAAGTTTCATACAAGCCACATAAACATATTGTAGAAGCAAGCATCTGGAATGGGTTATCAAAAATCCATATTGTTGCAACTTTGTAATAAATCACTTCACCCATATATCCCATATCCACATTATTTGAAGCATTTCAAAATGCCTAAGCTAGACAAGTTCTAAGGAGATGAATATTCTCAAGATTATATTATGTGTTTCATGAATATTTAATTTCATATCCAAGATGAAATTTCATTGATGTTGAGGAGTTTCATCATAACACTTGTTGGACCAACTTTAGAATGGTATAATCATCTACCAAGACACAACATATTCACATTTGAGCAATTGGCGAATGCCTTATTAGAATGCTTTTCATTTAGCATGAATAAGAAAGCAACACTAACAGATTTATATAATATTTTCTAGTTTGATGATGAAGTAGTCCTAGATTATGGGAACATTTTGTGAACAATTATCCCTAAACTACCATTCATATTACCCGTAATAGATCTTACTTGACTATTCATGAAGAGTTGTTCAAAACACATATCATTATTCTTACAAATCCAACAATACAAGAAATTTAAAGAAGCTCTAGCCCAATATAAAGTTATCAAGGAGATAAATGCCCAAGAGGGAGAAATCAAGATCCAAAAAATGGATTGGAACAAAAATTCCAAGGACAACTACTGTAGAGAGGGAAAATACCCTACCGTGTATGATTCTCAAGGTTGGATCCACAAGATAAAGAGAGAGCCTTGAGATGAACCGTAGGGGCTGCATTCTTCTCTACACTTAGGTGTGAAATATAGGGGGAAGGTTTCACCAGGAATGGTTTAATAACTCACTCAAAGTCCACAAGAATTTTAGAATTTTTTGATGTATTTATTTCAAGATAATCAACTATGTGTGGCCTTTCTATATCTATGCTATGAAATATAAAGTCAATGCAAAAATTCAAAATGTAAGAAGACAAGAGCTAACCCTAGAATGATTATTTCTTTGAATGCTTTCTAACATCAGGATTTCAAGATAGAAAATATTTAAGCAAGGGCTCAAGAGGAGATGCACAAACAATATTAATCCTAGATGCACACTATATGTTATTTATATTTTAAATACCTAGAAATCAATTAAGTGTATTTCCTTTTAAATCAGATCTAGGGTTTATAAAAAAATATAAGCCACTCAAAAAACAACCTAAAGATTAATTAGGACACTTATCTTATCCGATGGTTGATCCTTGCTCTTATCCTTTGTCCAATGATATCAATAATTCCTATTCCTACAAGATAACTTAAGAAATACATGGAAAATATAATAAGTGTTAGGGATGCTACTTATGCTACTATATAATAATGTTTAGAGGTACAACATTCAAGCCCCATAGGTATTTTTAGCTAACCTTTTAAAAATGGAACACAAATTTGACCTTTGGAATAAAACAAGCATATCACAATACAATAGAATAAAATGATAAAACCATAAAATAAAATGTAGTAATATGTTCTATATGCAGCCTATGATGCATATTTAGGGTCTAAGAACATATGTTTAACCCCAGATATAGTCTAAGTGAAATTGCATCCCGTAACAATTGACCGCTATTTCGCATAGGCAAAATCGCACCCCGTAGAGACCTGGGCACAATTTTGCAAAGGTGAGGTGAAAAACCTCAGATCAGTACGAAATAATTAATGTGTGATATAGAAAATTAAAACATGCATGAAGAAGAGCAAAATCACTTGGCATATAGCGTGAATGCAGAAAAAAGTGTTAAGACCTCCTGAATAGTTAATATCTCTTTAAGGCTCCAACACAAATCCACTAAAGCGAGAAATAGAAACAAATAATCCAATGCAGTAGAAAATAGATCATACTTCACAATTGTGAGTTATATTGCTTGTGGGAGAAAATATGAATGTAGATAACTTGAGCGAGCAATTTAAGATTACTTTTTATCTTATAATTCATAATTGTGATTCATCGTTGTACTCTTAAAATGATTTCAAAACCTCCTTATATAGCACATTTGAAGGCAGAATGGGTGATAAAACCAAGAAGGGATGATATCAAACACACAAAATTCAAGAAATTAGGGTTCCCTTAGAAGAAAACCCTAAAATACAAAATCATGCCCTGTTAGGGTCAATCGTGATTTCACCTTATGCAAAATCTGCCCCATCAAGGGTGAGCATGATTTTGCATAAAGAGGGAAAAAGAAGAAAAAATTTGGAGGGGTCGAGTCCTTTTAAGACTAGGGGGTCTCCCAAGAGGACTCGAGGAATATTTGCCCCCTCTTTGATGCAATTATGGCCTAATAAATATGTCAAAGAAATATGTAAACACTCACAAAAAAAAGGTAGCAAGAAAAAATGAGGTGGATAGTTTAGAAGAAATTAGTGGTGTGAAAATGGTGTTATTTTAAATACTTTCTTATTTTACATGCAAATCGAGGCATTATGGACATTAATACCTCTTTAGGACAAGGCGACCCCTCGAGTTTCATGAAGGAGGACACATACCTCATGAAAACTTGAGAAGATAGACACAAAAGAAGAAAGGATATGCAAGGAGGCAAAAAAGAAAAAGAGACAAGCAAAAAATAGGAATAAAAGTGAAAAAAGGAAAAAACCGTAATTCATTTTTACCATGCAGAAGAGGAGAAAATATCTCTGGATAAAAATTGGAGATAGCATCACCAGTACACCATTCAGTTATTGTGAGGGGTAAGGCCAGAATGGAAGTGGAGTGGGTAGAGGTAAGATTGAAAACCCTCCCAAGATTTGTCAATTTTTTTTAATTTTTAAGTATTTGTGGGTGGTTTTCCTTCAAAACCGATGGTTTTTCCATGTACGACCCGGGCGTGATTTCTCATTCCAGCCATGATTTCAACCTGGGCAATAACGGTAAAGTCACACCAAAAAAAAAGGCTAGGCATGATTTCACGAAATCATGCCTCGCAATGATGGGGTGCATTTTCACCTTAGCAAAATTATAGTCCTAAGAAATAAGGAATGATTTCATCGAGGAAGGTAAAAAAGAGAAAAAAGAAATTGAAAAAAAAAGAAATGTTGAGCAAGGTGCAGTGACAATATTGTCATTGTTGTCAACACAATCAGATAGATCTGTTGATGTAGTGGACAGGAAGTTCAAAAGCTAGTCAAATGTAGAAGACAGGAGTTCAAAGGTTACTCAGAGTATGTACAGTGATTCTCCAAGAAGACCGAAGTAGACCACTTGCAAAAGATCAAAGAAAAAGACAAGTAAGAAAAGTGTCTCGATATCGCGACATATACAATAGGCAAGAAAAACTGTCACGATTTCACGACATGTTAGAAGAGAGAGAGGAAGAAAGAAAAACTGTCACGATTTTGCAACATGTTAGAAGAGAGAGAAGAAGAAAGAAAAAATGTCGTGATTTCGTGACATGTTAGAAGAGAGAGAAGAAGAAAGAAAAACAGTCACAATTTTGCGTCATGTTGGAAGAGAGGAGAAGAAAGAAAAACTGTCGCGATTTCGAGACATGTTAGAAAAGAGAGAAGAAGAAAGAAAAACTATTGCAATTTCGCGACATGTTGGAAGAGAGAGAAGAAGAAAGAAAAACTATCACGATTTCGTGACATGTTGGAAGAGAGAGAAGAAAAAAGAAAAACTGTCACAATTTCGCGACATGTTGGAGGAGAGAGAAGAAGAAAGAAAAAGTGTCACGATTTCATGACATATTGCAAGAGAGATTGTACAGATGAAAAAGTGTCACGATTTTGCGACATATTGCAAGGAAGGTTGTACGGAAAAAAAAGTGTCACAATTTCATGACATATTGCAAAGAAGGTTGTACGGACAAAAAAGTGTCGTGATTTCATGACATGTTTTAGGAGAGAGAGTCCGAAAGAAAAAGTGTCACAATTTCATGACATGTTGCAGGAGAGAGAGTTCGAGAGAAAAAGTGTCATGATATCGTGACATGTCAGGTTTTCGTGACCCGAAAGCAAGAAAAAGCGCTAAGGAGAAAAAGTGTCATGATATCGTGACATGTTGCATTTTTGCGACCCAAAGGCAAGTAAAAGCGCTAAGGAGAAAAAGTGTCACGATATTGCGACATGTCACATTTTCATGACCCAAAGGCAAGATAAAGCGCTAAGGAGAAAAAGTGTCGTGATATCGTGACATGTTGCATTTTCGCGACTAAAAGAGGAGAGAGAAAGTAAGAAGGCAAAAGTGTTGCGATATCGCAACATGTTATGTTATCACGGGCCAAAGCTAAGAGAAAGTGTACGGAGGCTAAAGTGTCGCGATATCGCGACATGTTGTGTTTTTGCGACAACAACAACAGAAGAGTTACAGGGGCAGTTGAATCCGACAAAGATCAATGTTAGCCGATGAAGATTAGGGTTTGCAACCGACGAAGATTAAGGTTTGCAGCCAACTATGATTAGGGTTACAGATGACTAAGATTAGAGTTTTTGATCTTGAAAATTCTGTTATAAAAGGAAGGCTGTTTGAAGAGTTGTTGAGGTTGAAGAGTGCAAAATTTGGAGAGAGTGCACAGAGTGCAAAGTTCGGTCATAGAGTACAGTGTGCAAGTCGTCGAATCATTCTAAGTGCGAAGATCACAAAGGAAGTAGAGTGCATAGAGTGTGAATTTTGATCATAGTGTGTAGTGTGCAAGTTGTCGAATCATTCTAAGTGCGAAGATTGCAAAGGAAGCAGTGTGTGCAATAGGGAGAAGACAATCTTTCAATAGTTAAGTAGTAGATTGTGCAAAGTGATAGCACAGAAAGAGCAGAGTGCGTAGAGGATGAAAAAGTGAAGCAAACCTATTAGGTTCTTGTAAAAGCAAAGGTATCTTACTATCATTCTTCTAGTTTCAGAATTGAAGTCCAAGTTGGTGCTTGGCATAAGGGGTTGGTGCTCCTTCTAGTTGGTGTTGGAAAATTAAGGGTTGGTGCTCCTTTCTATTGGTACAAATAAATCAGGGGTTGGTGCTCCTTCCAGTGGGTGCTGGTAAACTGTTTGTAAAATTTGTTGCTTTGCAAAGGTTGGATTTGGATGGTAGTCCAAGCAGTAATTTTTGAGGAGTAGCCACATTGGTGAACCTCATTAAATCTTGTGTTGTGTGATGTTCTCTTGCTTTACTTGTTGTATCTATTTATAAGTTTTAACTGCTGTAGTTTTAAGAGTTGTTAATTCATGATTAAAGAGCTACACTGATTCACTCCCCCCCCTCTTAGTGCCATTGTAAGTCTAACAAGAAAAAATATAAAAAGATAAAATAAATAAGAAGAGGAAAATCAAGAAAGATACAACTCAGAGTTATGAATGTTTTACTTAGTAATTTTAAATTTTTTATTTTTTATTTTTAATTAATGAAACTGATGAAAATTTTGTTATTTTGTGAATGCATCTTAGAGTACTCGAGAGCTATAAGTGGTGAGCAGGATCCTTGGATATGGATCTAGGTGACTTTAATTAGTCATAGAGGGACACACTAGAAGTGGTGGAGCTAGACCACTTAGTGAGGATACCTTAGGTTGAGGTGGACAAGGCACTACTAGCTCTGGTGGATAGGTGGTATCCAAATTTACGAACCTTCCAGTTACCTACAAGGGAGATGAATATCACACTAGAGGATGTGTCATGCATATTGCACATCCCCATCATGGGAAGAGCAGTTTATAGAGCGCGAGGGTGTCCAGTGACCTTGCAAAAATTTTCAAGAGGTTGGACCCACTAGGTGTGAGAGAGCACCATAGTCGTAGATGACCTAGTAGGATGATATGGGGTAGATCCATTAATGACCATGCTATACATTGTGGTTGTAGTCTTACTAATGTGCCATACTAGTAGGTGAAATATACCATGGATGATGGTAGATGTAGTAGAAAATATGCGATACTAGAGATTTTGGTTCACATGGGGTTCATATGTGTTGGCCCATTTGTACAAGATATTGTCCAACATCATGTACAAGTGGAATATGAGGATAATGTGTATGATATTGCTCTAGGTATGGAGTTGGGAGTACACAATGGTGTAGAGACCAGATGCACTACCAGGACCATTACCCAGTCCAAAGTAGCCATCTACATATATATGGTCCAAATCCCTTCAGTGGGTCATGAGGACTTATGTTGGGAACCTACGACTAACGAGGTAGGTAATAGATGAGTTGAGGGAGGCCAAGATTGTATGGCAATCCTAGTTTCTACACCCAATTTGGGTTGAGGATAGGGAGGAGCTAGATAGGGTTAGGAGGATTAGATGATTGATGACAAATAGAGGGGAGAAAGAGGTCTTCTGATTTGATAGAGTCCTAATATAGTTTGGAATATTGTAGGGAATCATAGACCTAGGGGATTACTAGTACTGAAGGGTATACTAGGATCCAATAGGGATCGATGATGAAACATACCTGACTATATGGGTAGATGAGGACTTGGATAATCATCCTTACATGGATCCAATAGTAGATGATGTAGGAATGAACTTCAAATATCAATGGTGGTATAGAGAAGTCATGCCCTAGAGGGTCTCCCTACTAGTCTTGATACAGAGGCATCAGGTGATGGACTTAAGTATAAAATAATCCTTTTAAGAGATGGATTGTAGATCCATAGAGAGGGAGGAGCAAGGCCAAGCATCCCCAAGAGAGAGATAGACATGGGTTCAGATTGATATGGTGATAGAGACCACTAGCACTACAGGGACCAGGGAGTTAGGGGCATCTAGAGTTACCCATATAAAGGCCTAGGTGCTACCATGTAGAGGATATGGAGAAGCCTCTACATTAGAAGTAGCTAGCTGAGGCTAGCCCTTAGGATGAGGGAACTCGAGGGGGGATGCAAAGGCACTATGAGCACAAGTAGTGATGCTGCAAAGCTAGGTGGACCTGCTCCAAGAGGATAGGTATAATAGGATCAAGGTACTATGGAGCTCTTTGAGGACCATAGAGATAGAGAAGGATGTGGCTCGAGTAGATATCAATCATATCTAAGGGAAGGTGAGCCATCTGGATATAGAGCACTAGAGGACTCGAGTAGAGGGGATGGTTATTATTGGGAGCAATCATGTTAGCTATGGGATTTTTCTCTTACATACGAAGCTACAAAGGATAAGAGAGAGGTTGGATATGGCCATTCAATGGGCTACCTTTTATGAGGACATTACTACCAGGTGGTTCTGAAGGGGTAGAGGGTGGTAATCCCTCCATACCTACATTTAGCTAGTAGGTCACAATATTGGTCATGGATAGTCTCAGCTTTGCCATCTGTGGGTATGTTGCTACCTGGATTACCTCCTTCGGGTGAATTAGAGGAGATGGGCTCTTAGAGCTAGGGCTAGGGATTAAGATGACATACCAATTTTGATTGTGTATGCATCCTTAGGGATCGGTTGAGTGTACTAATATTGGACTATGGTACACCAACCAAACACTTGTGTATCTCTCTCTGATCAAGTAATACTAAGTTGCTTCTTTTAGATTTTATGTGTTAATGTGCATGCATGTGATATAATTTTATTAAGTGTTCTTTAGATTTATGTTTTATTATGTTTTATGCATAAAACCTATCTTAATGCAAAGCTATATAAAATACATGGATGAAATGGATGTGTTGTGGATGCTCCACAACACACCCCAAAATTGGGGACCCACATTTTTTGCACACTTTCCAAGAAGGTTGCAGTGGCCCAGATGTTAAAAGAGCAAAGAAAAGCCAAAAATGAAAAGTTGTCATGATATCGCGACATGTTGCTCCATCGCGGCCAAAAATGAAAAAGTGTTGCGATATCGCGACATGTTGCTCCAGTGCGGTAGAAAAAGAAAAAGTGTCGCGATATCGGACATGTTTCTCCACCACGGCTAAAAATAAAAAGTGTCACAATATCACGACATGTTACTCCATCGTGGCTAAAAATAAAAAGTGTCGCGATATCGCGACATGTTGCTCCACCACAGTAGAAAAAATAAAAGTGTCACGATATCGCGACATGTTGCATTTTTGTGACCATACAAGACAAGAAAGAACAAAAAATGAAAAAGCGTCATGATATCATGACATGTTGCATTTTTGTGATCGTACAAAGCAAAGAGAAAAGTGTCGCAATATCGCGACATGTTGCGTTTTTACGACCGTACAGGAAAAAGTGTTGCGATATCGCGACATGTGTTTTTGTGATTCAAAGTATAGAGAGAAAGACAAAGTGAAAAATGTCACGATATCATGACATGTCATGAAATCACGATTCACAAAGGAGAGAGAAAGACAAAGTGAAAAATGTCACGATATCATGACATGTCATGAAATCATGGTTCACATAGGAGAGAGAAATACAAAGTGAAAAATGTCACGATATCGTGACATGTCATGAAATCACGGTTCACAGAGGAGAGAGAAATACAAAGTGATAAATGTCACGATATCACATGTCATGAAATCGTGTTTAACAGAGGAGAGAGAAAGACAAAGTGAAAGATGTCATGATATAGCGATATGTCATGAAATCACGGTTCACAGAGGAGAGAGAAAGACAAAGTGAAAAATGTCACGATATCGCGACATGTGTTTTCATGATTTGAAGACAAGATGAAGGGCAAATAAGAAAAACATCGCGATATCGCGACATGTCGGAGTTTCACGACCTGAAGCAACAAAAGGATGTAGAAGAAAAATGTTGCGATATCACGACATGTCTCATTTTCATGATGCATGAAGGCAGACAAGCCTTTTGACATAAAAATGTCACGATATCGCGACATGTCTCATTTTTGTGGTGCATGAAGGCGGACAAGGCTATTGACAGAAAAACATCGCGATATCGCGACATGTCTTGTTTTCGTGATACAGGTAGAGGAGCAAAGTTGCAGATATAAAAACGTCGTGATATCATGACATGCTATTTTTTATCACGATTCATGGTGGGCCATTACAGAATGTGCAGGGAAGTGTTGAACACGTGTCATAGAGGCAGAGGGATTATGATAACATTTTAGGATCATCAGTTACGGTTCGTTGAGGATTCCAAACATTTCAAACCTGAGCAAAAATGCCAAAATAGCAAAGAGGCAGGAAGATAAAACAAAGTGAACTAGGAGATGAAGTGAAGTGTCACAGGGTGAAACAGAGAACCGTAATAGAAATTTTAAAAGCAAAAGCAAATACAGGCATAGGGGTCAAAAACCGCTATGGGCAGAGTTGTAGAGCTGAAGGTGATAGGCCATTCTAGGCCTGCTTTTGGAGTGTTTTCCCTCCACTTTGTCTGGTTTTGTTAAAACTGGAAACATTCTATACTTGTAAACTGATACATTATCTTTAATACATAATTACAGGGAGTTGCATCTCATTGGCAAGAAAGGAGTTATTCTCTGCATGCAAGATTGAATGTTTATTTTTTCCCCTTTCAAATTTTTAGGCTTATAGGTGAATTTTAATGCAAGTTCTCTTGGTTGCTTCATGCAAATGTCTAAATCTGAAAACCATAGTTAAAACCCCAGAAACCAGCACCTAGCTTATCTAGATTGTGCAAGTTTTGCAGGTTCAATAGGTTAGGTTGTATGCAGAAAACCTCATTATCTTCGGTTTTGTCAAATAGGATCGTAGCACTCTGAATGTACTTTAGTTTTAGTTTCTTTGTATTTTATTTTCACTTATTTTATTATCTGCATTTTTATTTTCTCGAAAATCTAACTTTAGTCGAATTTACAGTCATTGAAATAAAATACTTGAAAATCTACCAAAATCGAAATAAAATAATTTCATCATTAAGATTAATTCACATTGAGTTCATTCTGATTAAATGAACAATCATTACAATTTCAAAATAAAATAAACCACAATGCCCCTTGTTTATAGTTACTTGCAACCACTAAGGTGTTCCAAGCATTCGAACTGAACATTATTATTCATACAAAATGCTAACATAGCGGAGACCTTGGAGAAATTGTTTATTAAATTTCTTTGCAAGAGAGGATTTGGAACTCGAATCCTATCGGAGAGTGTGTTTTCACAATCGAGTGAAAATACCACTCAACATATTGGCGCTAGAAGGAGGGCTGGATGGGTTTATTTTAGTGAGATTTAAAATTTTTGTATATTTCATGCCCTACTGATTGTTATCTTTAGTCTTCTAACACCACTCAACAGATTGGCGCTAGAAGGAGGGCCTGAATGGGTTTATTTCAGAGTGATTTAAATGCTATAGGGATTTAAATTTTGAATATTTCATGCCCTATTGATTATATAGCCCTCTTTTAACAATACAACCTTGTAGTGTTAAAAGGAGGACATGAATTGCTATGCATTGTTCTAACGCTTTTTGATTGTTCATACAAGAATAATGTGTTTTGACTTGATTTAAAAAAAAAAATCTCTTGACTAATGAGGTTGTCTCCATACAATTACTTTCATTTGATTTTAATGGATACATCTCTTGGTTGGTGCTAACATGATTATTCTTACGTTACATGTTTGATATTTGCTATTCATTTCAAGGTTTCCTTCTTTCATGACTAACAAATTGGTTTTGAAATTATTCTTTGGGTTTCATTAATGGCTACAACTGTAGCAATGTGGTATGGGATACATTCTAATCCATTGAACATTAGTGGAGATTTTCATGATTTACCCAAGAACGTAGAAAAACATTTTCCCAAGTTTAAACACAATGGTCCAACATTAGCCGAGGAACATATTCAAGCCTATGTGGATATCCTAGTTAGATGGAATGTCGAACATGAGGATGTGGCATGTAGAATGTTTCCTAGAACCCTATATGAGGTGGCATATGATTGGTACATCAATTTACCCATTGGTTCTATTACATCTTGGACTCAATTGAAAGATGAGTTTATCAATCAATTTAGGTTACTCATTGATCCTCTCATGATATATCAACAATTTACTTCTTGCAAAAGAGAACCTAATGAGCCAGTGAGAAATTTCAACTTGAGGTTTCGAAAGCTTTATGCGAGACTAATTTCTTCCTATACTATTAAGGAAAGTGGTGCTCTTCAAATATACTTTCGAGCATTGGATCCCTTTTTTGCCATATTTTTTAGGATGAATCCCTTGGTTACTGATCTTGCATCGGCCTACACTGAAGCTATGATTGTAGATCAACAATTGAGGCCACAAGGTTATGGAATGGAGCAATCAACTATGGTAGGACAACTAGGGGCTTGCAATCAAACCTCGATGGTAGATCAAGCGTGGGCACAACAAAATTTGATATCAAATGTTTTTCCTACAATCAAATTTATCCTACCATACCAACTTATGCTCCCACATGTGCTTATACAAGTACTTCCATCCATCCAACTATACCTCAATTAGAGAATCATTTGGTCACTCATGGAACCATTGCAACAAATTTTCAAGCATTGTACCTGGATATCAATCCAACTAATCCTACTAATTCTACCACTCAACCCAAAGAGTTTGTATCAGAATTAAAAGGGCAAAAGAAAGTGGTTAAGAAGGTATGTAGGCACGTTCCACCACAAAAATGAACACATCAATGTATGCATCCAAATTATCCGAGGAAGAAAATTCATAATGCCGATCTTAATGATGTTTCATGTTATGCTTCTTCAAGTGATACAAGAGATTTTGAGATGACTCACATTGAAGTAAATACCTATTCGAAAAGTCTTGAAGAGCATGAAGTTTTTCGAGAAGAAATTATATGGATGGGTAACAAGAAGTTGGAATCAAATGATCACCATCTTGTTGTTGGCAATTTTGGGTATTTTGGGTACATTGCCTTTGCTCAAGTGTATAAGTTGTCATTGATTTCAAGAAGCTTTTGAAAGAATTTGATTTGATGTTAAATAATTTGTTTTGATGAAGGTTACGGCTTGACAGGTTCGAAAGAAAGCAAGTTAGAAAAGTGTCGCGATATCGCGACATGTCGCATTTTTGCGACTTAAGTAGGAGAGATAAAGCAAGTTAGAAAAGTGTCACGATATCGCGACATGTCACAGTTTTGTGACTCAAAGAGGAGAGAGAATGTTCAAGTTAGAAATGTCATGATTTTGCGACATATTGCAAGGAATGTTGTACGGACCATAGAGTGTCACGATTTCGTGACATGTTGCAGGAGAGAGAGTCCGAAATAAAAAGTGTCACGATTTCATGACATAATGTGGAACAGAGAGTCCGTAGTGTGAATTGTCGCAATTTCGTGACAAGTTCGAAGAGAGAGAAAGTAACACGAAAAGTGTCACGATTTCACAACATGCTGCAGATGAAAATGTTCCAAGTAAAAACTGTCGTGATTTTACGACATGCAGCAAAGAAAAGTGTTCCAAGTGAGAACTGTCACGATTTCGTGACATGCAGTAGAGGAAAGAGTTCGAAGTGAAAACTATTGCAATTTTGTGACAGGTTGAAGAAAAAGTGTACGGATGCAAGAAGTGTCGTGATTTTGTGACAGATTGAAGAGAAAGCTTACGGTTGCAGAATGTGTCACAATTTTGTGACAGAAACAGAAAGTAGGTCTTCAATAGGAGAAGAGTCACGATTTTGTGATAGAAGCAAAATGAAAGAGCATGTAAGAAGAAGCATCACGATTTCATTATAAATTCAAGAAGGAAGAGCTCAAAGGCAAAAGTGTCACAATTTCATGACATGTTTTATTTTTGCTAGTGCAAGCAGAAAAGAGTGCAAGGAAGCATAAGTGTCACGATTTCATGACAGAAACTGAAAGCAGGTCTTCTATAGGAGAAGTGTCATTATTTTGTGACAAAGGTAGAAAAGAGGTTGACAAAGGGAGAAGTGTTGCGATATCGCGACAAAAGCAAAGTTGATGCTGACAAAGACAAAAGTGTCACGATATCACAACAAGAGCTTAGTTGAAGTTGACAAAGGTTGTAGTGTCGCGATATCGTGACAAAAGCCAAAAGAAAGTGTACGGTTGCAAAAGTGTCATGATATCATGACATGTTGTTGTTTCATGACAGAAGCTACAAAAGAGTTACAAAGGCAGTGAAGCCGACAAAGTTAAATTTTAGTCGACAAAGATTAGGGTTTGCAGTCGACGAAGATTAGGGTTTACATTTGGTATAACGGCTGACTAGGAGTAAAATTTTCATCATGAAAATTTTGTTATAAAAGGTGGGCTATTTGGCGAATTGATGTGGGGTTCAAGTGCGATGTTCGTAGAGAGTGCGCAGAGCAAGAAGTTTGATCTCCAAGAGTAGAGTGTGAAATTCAATCATAGTGTGTAGAGTGCATTTCATCGAATCATTCTAAGTGTGAAAGATCACAAAGGAAGCAGAGAGTGCAAAGACGGTGCTACTGTGATTGCACAGAGGTGCAAAAATTGAAGTTTGATCAAGTGCAGCTGTGATTGCACAAAGAATGTAGAAGGCGTAGAGAGCACAAAGGGCAAATATGAATGCGAAGTGCTGCTGATTGAGGACAGAGGTGCATTAGTTCTTTGAGAAGAACTTAAGGACAAATTTGGCAAGTCTTTGAGAAGACTTGTGTATAGAGGATTGATTTATTCAAAGTTGGACAGATCTGACAGATAGAGGAAGACTTGTACTAGACCGACTGACTGTGTTTGGTATAGGTTGCTGAGCTACTGTGGATGTGATCATAGAAGGCAGAGGTCTCTTAGGCTAAGCATTGAGGATAGGAGGTCTTCGATGGAAAGGAGTTCCACATGCTGGCAAGAGGTAGAGGCAGTTGATCTTCTGAGGGATCATTTCCAGAGCAGAGGGGAAGGTATCTCCTTTGATCCAAGGCTCATAAACATTGTAATTGGGAAGGATTCCCAAAGAACTTTGAGATAAATTTTAGAGAAAAGTTTTGTGGACGTAGCCCAACCATTCTGGGTGAACCACATTAAAATTTATGTCACTTTGTTGATGGTTTTGTGCATTTCTTTGATATTGCTTTGGGTATATTGCTTTACTATTTTGAAATATAAAAGAAAAAATAAAAAGAGGTCTTATATTGTTCACCCCCCCTCTCAGTATAAGCTTGTGTTATTCAATTGGTATAAGAGCAGGTGCCTTTGGAAAGTTTAACAGCTTGAAGGAAAAGCTAGTAAAGAACACAATGGATTATTCAAGTGGCAATGCAACACCTATTCTTGATGGATCAGATTTTGGTCTTTGGAGTGCAAGGATGAAGGTTCATCTAATGGCACTTGGTAATGAGGTATGGGAAGTAATTGAAGATGAGTACACTATTCCTGTACATGGTCCAAATACTAAAGAAGAAAGGCTCCTACATCACAATAATTTAAAAGCAATGAATGCAATCATGAAAGGCTTATAGAAAGTAGATATCACCAAAGTGATTCACTGCAAGACAACTAGTGAAATGTGGAAACAGTTGCAGGTGGTTCATACAGGTGATACAAATGTCATAAAGGCCAAGTTGAGACACTTCAAAGGTATGTTTGAACAACTCAAGATGAATGATGATGAAAATATTAGTGACTACATGCTTCGTATGGATGAGGTTGTTAACTCCATGAAATACTTAGGTCTTGAGCTTGCTAAAAATGATGTTTGTGATAAGATTTTAAGATCTCTTCCTAAGAGATTTAGTGAAAATATTTTTGCTATTGAGGAATCTAAAGATTTGGATAAGTTGAAAAGGGATGAGCTCCATAGTATACTTGTAGCATTTGAGTTGAGAACTCAAGTGAAGGTTGATGTCAAGAAAGAGGCAACTTTTAAGGCTACCAAGAAATCTAAGGGTAAACAACTTCAAGAGAGTCATGAGTCTTCTAGTGATGAAGAGGCATATTACAGTAATAAAGGCAAGTTCTCTAGAAAGAACAAAAGCATAAAAAATATAAGATGTTTCAATTGTGGAAAGTTTGGTCATTATGCTACTGACTGTACTATTCTCAAGAATGAAAGTGATGAAGATAAATAGGATTCTAAGAGCAAGGATTCTGAAAAGCACAAGCATCATAGGAAGGACAAAGATGAGCACAACAATCAAGGAAAGAGGTATTCTCACAAGCACAAGAAGAGTTTTTACCTAGACAAAGCAAGTAAGTGTTCTAGTAGTGATAGTTAAAGTTCATCAAGTGATAATGAAAATGAGATTTTGTTCATATCAGAAAAAGAGGAAGAACCGAAACATAGATTCATTATCATGAAATGTCTTAGATGTGGAAATTTGGTCACCTTGAGGATGATTGTACAAATAATGATTTGGTTTCTAGTATGTATGAGGATGCTTTAGAAATCTATAAGGAAGATGCTTGTATGGTTTTTGAAAAAGGTAGCACCTCTAGTGATAAGAAATCTGGAAAAGGCTTTGATGATTCAGAAAGCAAACAAATAAAGGATCTTGAAAGTGAACTTATTAATGCTCTTAGTGCTTTGAAAAAGGAAAGAAAGAAGAATTATAGACTCAAGGATAAGTTAGATGAATGTTGTATGGAGAGAGATGATCTTATAAAAAATATTGATTTCTCTATAGCTAAGACACAAGAACTCAAGGATGAGTTAGAATCTAAGGTTCTTGAGTATAGTGAGTTAGAATAGAAAATGGCTTCTTTGAAAGAAGAAACTAAAGAGTACAAGGATAAGCTTTACAGGTTTCAATATAGCTCCAAAAAGGTTAAGTCACTCATCAAAGGTCAAATAAAGACAACAAATAAAATAGGGCTTGGTTTTGTTAAGACACACAAGGAACAAGTTGGAGAGTCTAGTAAGAGACTCCAAAAGGAAGAGAGTTCTGATGAGGAAAGTACTTCAGATCATGAGTCCTTGAATGATAGATGCACAAAAATAGAAAACATAATTCAGAATGATAAGAAGAAGTTTTCAGGACCCAAGAGGTCAAATAAAAGAAAATTTCAAGGCAGATGTTTTGCGTGTCACAGGTTTGGTCACATGGCTTCACATTGCATGGCTCAAGTGAAGAAGGTAAATGATAGTTTCAAAAGTGCTAGTTACTTTCAAGGGTATTGCTACTCTTGTCAATAGTTTGGGCACAAGGTATTCTATTGCGAGGTAAATAACAAGAACAGGTTTAATCAAAATAGGTTCGTCCAGAACAAGTTTGGGCAGAACTGGTGGATTCAAATATCAGGTTTACCTCAAAGAAACAACATCATCAAGTGTTTCAAGTGCAACAATGAAGGTCACACAATCAGATAGTGTAGAGCTAAAATTCCAAAATACAGGAATAGGAATAGTGGCATGATCAGGTCCAAGGATCAAGGCATGAACAAGAACAGGGATGAGAACAAGAACAAGAACAGTGACAAGAACAGGAATACGGGCAAAAATTTTAAGAGAAGGCCCGAAAAGGAAATTATAGATGTTGATGATGATCAGTGCCCAATGGGATTTTTACTCCCACCCCATAATTAATCACCTCATCAAGAGGTGGGGGAGGGACTAAGCTAAGAGGCTCATTCTTAGTCCCGAGCCCCAAAGGTGACCCTTTGCCATTGATGACAAAAGGGGAGAGATATGAGTAAGGGGGAGAGCTTCAAGTGAAAAGGAAAGCTTCAAGTCAGGGGGAGCAAAACATCAAAGGAAGATTCTTAGTTGTGGGCACAATTTCTTAGTTGTTAGCATAATTGGTTTCAGTTTTGGCTCTTGAGACATGTTTTTAGTAAAGGTTTGCCATCAATGACAAAGGGGGAGATTGTTGGCAATTTTGGGTACTTTGGGTACATTGCCTTTGCTCAAGTGTATAAGTTGTCATTGATGTCAAGAATATTTTGAAGGAATTTGATTTGATGTTAAATAATTTGTTTTGATGAAGGTTACGGCTTGACAGGTTCGAAAAAAAGCAAGTTAGAAAAGTGTCGCAATATCGCAACATGTCGCATTTTCATGACTTAAGTAGGAGAGAGAAAGCAAGTTATAAAAGTGTAGCGATATCGCGACATGTCACAGTTTCGCGACTCAAAGAGGAGAGAGAATGTTCAAGTCATAAATGTCATGATTTCATGACATATTGCAAGGAAGGTTGTACGGACCATAAAGTGTCATGATTTTGTGACATGTTGCAAGAGAGAGAGTTCGAAAGCAAAAGTGTCACGATTTCATGACATAATTCAGAACAAAGAGTTCGTAGTGTGAATTGTAACGATTTCATGACAAGTTCAAAGAGAGAGAAAGTAACAAAAAAAGTGTCACGATTTCACGACATGCTACAGATGAAAATGTTCCAAGTAAGAACTGTCGTGATTTCGTGACATGCAACAAAGGAAAGTGTTCCAAGTGAGAACTGTCATGATTTCGTGACATGCAGCAGAGGAAAGAGTTTGAAGTGAAAACTATCATGATTTTGTGACAGGTTGAAGAAAGAGCGTACGGATGCAGGAAGTGTCACGATTTCACGATAGGTTGAAGATAAAGCTTACGGTTGCAGAATGTGTCATGATTTTGTGACAAAAATAGAAAGCAGGTCTTCAACAGGAGAAGGGTCACGATTTCATGATAGAAGAAAAATGAAAGACCATGGAAGAAAAAGCGTCATTATTTTGTGACAAATTCAAGAAGGAAGAGCTCAAAGGCGAAAGTGTCACGATTTTGCGACATGTTCTGTTTTCTCTAGTGCAAGCAGAAAAGAGTGCAAGGAAGCGTAAGTGTCACGATTTCATGATAGAAACTGAAAGCAGGTCTTCTATAGGAGAAGTGTCATGATTTCATGACAAAAATAGAAATGAGGTCGACGAAGGGAGAAGTATCACGATATCATGACAAAAGAAAAGTTGATGCTGACAAAGACAAAAGTGTCACGATATTGTGACAAGAGCTTAGTTGAAGTCGACAAAGGTTGAAGTGTCGTGATATCTTGAAAAAAGCCAAAATAAAGTGTATGGTTGCAAAAGTGTCATGATATCATGACATGTTGTAGTTTCACGACATAAGCTATAGAAGAGTTATAGAGGTAGTGAAGCCGAAAAAGTTAAATTTTAGCCGATGAAGATTAGGGCTTGCAGCCAACGAATATTAGGGTTTGCATTTGGTATAACAACCGACTAGGATTAAAATTTTCATCATGAAAATTATATTATAAAATGAGGGTTGTTTGGTGAATTGATGTGGGGTTCAAGTGCGACGTTTGTAGAGAGTGCACAGAGCAAGAAGTTCGATTGTCGATAGTAGAGTGTGAAATTTTATCATAGTGTGTAGAGTGCATTTCGTCGAATCATTCTAAGTGTGAAATATCATAAAGGAAGTAGAGAGTGTGAAGACGATGCTGATATAATTGCGTAGAGGTGCAAAAATTGAAGTTCGATCAAGTGCGACTATGATTGCGTAAAGAATGCAGAAGGCGTAGAGAGCACAAAGGGCAAATATGAATGCAGAGTGCTTCTAATTGAGGATAGAGGTGCATTGGTTCTTTGAGAAGAACCTGAGGATATATTTGGCAAGTCTTTGAGAAGACTTGTGTGCAGAGGATTGATTTGTTCAAAGTTGGATAGATTTGATAGATAGAGGAAGACTTGTACTAGACTGATTGATCGTGTTTGGTACAGGTTGCTAAGCTACTGTGGACATGATCATAGAAGGCAGAGGTCTCTTAGGCTAAGCATTGAGGACAGGAGGTCTTCGATGGAAAGGAGTTCCACATGTTGGCAATAGGTAGAGGTAGTTGATCTTCTAAGGGGTCATTTCCAAAGCAGAGGGGAAGGTATATCCTTTGAGCCAAGGCTCATAAACATTGTAATTGGGAATGATTCCCAAAGAACTTTGAGATAACTTTTAGAGAAAAGTTTTGTGGACGTAGACCAGCCATTCTGGGTGAACCACGTTAAAATTGATGTCACTTTGTGGATGGTTTTGTGCATTGCTTTGATATTGCTTTGGGTATATTGCTTTACTGTTTTGAAATATAAAAGAAAAAATAAAAAGAGGTCTTATACCGTTCACCCCCCCTCTCAGTATAAGCTTGTGTTCTTCACTTGTTTTAGAAAAGAAATATCCAGAATCATTACCCGAAAAGGAGGATTTGGATGAACAAACTTATGTGGATATGATTTGGTCAGATGTATTGGCAAAGGATTGGAGAAACTATATGACATAGAATTCAAAAATTGATCCCATTATAAAATATCCTAAGCCATCACAAGTGGTTGAAAATGAATTTGAAAGAAAATCAACAAATGAAGTTGAAGACAATCAAATTTCACCACTTGTTCTCGAAGGACACTTTGGATGATATTCTCGAAAGTGATGACCAAGAGGATCCACACCTTCCAAATTGTGATAAAATTGAATCATGGATTACAAATTTGTATTATGATAGCTTTACCAATTTGAATTCAATAGATAACCCACTTTTGGAAATAACCGAACCATCTAAGGAAGGTGAAGATGAATGGGATGAGAAACATGTTGATGAATCAAAATAGGAAGAAGTACTTGAGCATCACAACTTGAACTTGGAAGATGATTACTATGATTCATGGAAGAAATGGGAAGAATATTATCAATCTGAATCTTCTAACAAACTTATTGCATCAAATAATATGCAGGATAACTCAATTGCTTCCTTGCATGAGGATACTATGAATCCTATACAATTTGAGAAAGTTTTGGAAGAAGAATTTGAATCTCATCAAATTTTGGAACATGATAAGGATTCTACGACCATGAACCAAGAAAGAGAGTCACTTGTTTTAGATCCCTTTGAAGGAAAATAAATTGAAAGCCTTGATCCATGTACTTGTGCTACGATGATTATGCCATTTTAGAAAGAGAAAATTACAAAACCTAAACCATTTGGGTTTGATATAACTGATGATCCAATTGAAAATATCACGTTACCCAAGACAACCCAAGTGACTGATCATGAAAAGGCATTAGATAGACAAGACTTATGGTTTGAAATGGATGGACATATTTTCAATTGGGTACCTAAGTTTGGTGCCTTTGATAAACAGGTCATTGAGAAAGAAAAAGTGCTGCGTGATGATGAAGGTCATGAGAGAAAAAAAAAAAATTCAAATCCTTTTTAGGTGAGGTCAAATGAAAGCATACCAAAGGTAAAATCTCATCTTTTTGGTTTCACCATGCAGAATTCGAAGGGAGGTTTGCCTAATGAATGGTTTGATTCAAATATCATTAATGTTATGGCTTTATTGAAGGAAAATGAAAGCTTATTTTTACACCATGAATCAAAATGCGGAATGAACATCTTAGAGAATAGACATAAAGGAATTGAATATCAATCATTGTCTAATAAATTGGAAAATTTAAAACTCCACCATAGGATTGTTAACGAAACTAAATCAAATTGGTATGGTGAGAGGGGCAAGTGGATATTGGTTTCTTTATTTGGGTTGATCTTGTTTTTGTTGGATTCATACAAAACTGGATATGCGTATCACGTCATATATCTTTTAAATAATTCTAATTAGGTTTGGGATCCGGGAAAATGATAATCCAAATTTGTTTTGTTTTTGTACATTTGTATATACTTTTGGTTTTCATGTTTTAGTTTTAGATTAGATCTCAGTTTGGTTTTAATTTTTGTGTGTTGGTCCTCTAGACATGTTTGGTTTGTTTAAAAAAAAAAAAAAAGGAGAATAAATGGAGATGTCAACTTATGCCTAAGATCAGGAGAATATGAAACATTGGAATCATGTTGTAGAAAGATCCGTAAGTAACACAAACATTTTAAATAATATCGTTTGAAACTTGTGATGCATGAAATTGTCAGTTTTTACAAATTATGGCAATACTTTATTCGCAATTCAAAAATGCAATGCATTCATATTATATCCCACTTTGCATATACATGCCATCTTAGTTGCATATACATTTCAAATACAATCATTAAAAATATGTCAAATCCTCTTAGGGTTATTCTATAACATAAAAAAAAATCCTAAGGTTGGGAACTGATGCCCGAACTCTCTTGAACTAAGCACGTTCTATGCACATTAAAGAGGATCTTGAGCAAAATGATCAAAACCATACTTGGGAGAAAAGGTCAGGCGAAAGGAATATTTTGGGTCTATCCTATCATGCAACATGATCCTTAAAACAGTGGTTTTTACCACTTCCATAAAGCTTAAAGCCTAAAATAGAGTAGTAAGGATAGGGTTAAATCCTCATCAAACTTAGGTTGAGGATCCAACTCCCCAAAGCTCTGATTTGACCTACATGGAGTAGTAAGGATAGGGCATAATTCTCATCTCGCTTAGGTTGAGAATTTGATTCCCCAAAGCTTCTATGTTTCCCATGTCATCATAAATCTTAGATTGAAAGGATCGTACTACATGTCTCTCGCAAGGATGGGTAGTCATCCCCAAGGTCCAAAAAACAAAAATTAATTAATATTTTGGATTGGAAGGATCATACTACATGTCCTATGTAAAGGATGGGTAGTCATCCCAAAGGTCCAAGAAATAAAAACTAAATATTTCCCATTTCATCTTTATATTAGATTGGAAGGATCGTACTACATGTCCTCTATAAAGGATGGGTAGTCATCCCCAAGGTACAAGAAATAAAGAAATGAAGCTAAATCATGGATTATGGGGTTAAGTATGCCCATGTGTGGTAGCATGTCTTGTCTAAAAACAAGACCACTGACTGTTCAAATGGATAGACTAGCATGACCACTTCATCCATAACTGGTTAAATTATTTTTCTCAAAGTGAGGTAATGAATTCCAAATTAGAGTAGTAAGGATAGGGTTAAACTCCCATCTCGATTAGGTTGGGAGTCCGATTTCCCAAAGCTCTCATTTCACTTTCACTTGCACATGGGTTCAAGATAGTAGTGACTCATAACCAACTTTGGGATCTAATAAAGCAATTCATTATACATATAGTTGATCCTAAGAGGGTTTGATAATCTTAAATGTTTGTGTATGATACTAGAAGGTCTGAGCCTTTATAAAAGAAAAATCTCTAAGCATATTTATCAGGTTACACAAATCATTAACAATCTCACATATGCATTCATGTAAAACTGACAATGGAATGTTGATCAATTTCAAATGATAGAAAATGGAACAATTGCACACATCAAGCTGATACTTAATGATTCTGATGTTTCATGTATTTCTGATCTATTGGCATTTGTTTATGTTTTATGTGCTAACGCTTGTATTCAAGTATGTATTTTTTTTTCAGGTTAGGTTCTCACAGAAATGCTCAGGAGCATTTCCCAGCAGAGTCACCATTTGTTGTGGCTGCTCCACAACACACCCTAAAATTGGGGGCCCACATTTTTTGCACACTTTCCAAGAAGGTTGTAGTGGCCCAGATGTTAAAAGAGCAAAGAAAAGCCAAAAATGAAAAGTTGTCGTGATATCACGACATGTTACTCCATCGTGGCCAAAAATGAAAAAGTGTCGCGATATCATGACATGTTGCTCCAGCATGGTAGGAAAAGAAAAAGTGTCATGATATCGTGACATTTTTCTCCATCGCGGCTAAAAATAAAAAGTGTCATGATATCACGACATGTTTCTCCATCGCGGCTAAAAAGAAAAAGTGTCGCGATATCACAACATGTTGCTCCACCGCGGTAGAAAAAAGAAAAGTGTCGCGATATCGTGACATGTTGCATTTTCATGACCGTACAAGACAAGAAATAAAAAAAATGAAAAAGCGTCACGATATCGCGACATGTTGCATTTTCGTTACTGTACAAAGCAAAGAGAAAGTGTCATGATATCGTGACATGTTGCATTTTTGTGACCATATAGGAAAATGTGTTGCGATATCGCAACATGTTGCATTTTCATGATTCAATGTATAGAGAGAAAGACAAAGTGAAAAATGTCACGATATCATGACATGTCATGAAATCGCGGTTCATAGAGGAGAGAGAAAGACAAAGTGAAAAATGTCATGATATCATGACATGTCATGAAATCACGGTTCACAGAGGAGAGAGAAAGACAAAGTGAAAAATGTTGCGATATTGCGACATGTTATGAAATCACGGTTCACATAGGAGAGAGAAAGACAAAGTGAAAAATGTCATGATATCATGACATGTCATGAAATTGTGGTTCACAGAGGAGAGAAAGACAAAGTGAAAGATGTTGCGATATCGCGACATGTCATGAAATCGTGGTTCACAGAGGAGAAAGAAAGACAAAGTGAAAAATTTTGCGATATCATGACATGTGTTTTCATGATATAAAGACGAAATGAAGGGCAAACAAGAAAAATGTCGTGATATCGCAACATGTTGGAGTTTTGCAACCTGAAGCAACAAAAGTGGATGTAGAAGAAAAATGTCACGATATCACGACATGTCTCATTTTTGCGGTGCATGAAGGCAGACAAAGCTGTTGACATAAAAATGTCGTGATATCACGACATGTCTCATTTTCGTAGTGCATGAAGACAGACAAGGCTATTGACAAAAAAATGTCGCGATATCGTGACATGTCTTGTTTTTGCGATACAGGTAGAGGATCAAAGCTACAGATATAAAAACATCATGATATTGCGACATGCTATTTTTTGTCATGATTCATGGTGGGCTATTATAGAATGTGCAGGGAAGTGTTGAACACGTGTCATAGAGGCAAAGGGATTATGACAACATTTTAGGATCGTCAGTTATGGTTCACTGAGGAGTCCAAACATTTCAAACCTAAGAAAAAAGGTCAAAATAGCAAAGATGCAGAAAGATGAAACAAAGCGACCTAGGAGATGAAGTGAAGCATCACAGGGCAAAATAGAGAACCGTAACAAAAATTTTAAAAGCAGAAGTGAAGACAGGCATAGGGGTTAGAAACCGCTGTGGGCAGAGTTGCAGAGCTGAAGGTTATAGGCCATTCTAGGCCTAATTTTAGAGCATTTTCCCTCCACTTTGTCTAGTTTTGTTAAAAATGGAAACATTCTATACTTGTAAACTGATACATTATCTTTAATACATAATTACAGGGAGTTGCATCTCATTGGCAAGAAAGGAGTTATTCTCTGCATGCAAGATTGAATGTTTATTTTTTCCCCTTTCAAATTTTTAGGCTTATAGGTGAAGTTTAATGCAAGTTCTCTTGGTTGCTTCATGCGAATGTCTAAATCTAAAAACCATAGTTAAAACCCCAGAAACCAGCACCTAGCTTATCTGGATTGTGCGAGTTTTGCAAGTTCAATAGGTTAGGTTGTATGCAGAAAACATCATTATCTTTGGTTTTGTCAAATAGGATCATAGCACTCTAAATGTACTTTAGTTTTAGTTTCTTTGTATTTTATTTCACTTATTTTATTATCTGCATTTTTATTTTCTCGAAAATCTAACTTTAGTCGAATTTACAGTCATTGAAATAAAATACTTGAAAATCTACCGAAATCGAGAATAAAATAATTTCATCATTAAGATTAATTCACATTGAGTTCATTATGATTAAATGAACAATCATTACAATTTCAAAATAAAATAAACCATAGTGCCCCTTGTTTACAGTTACTTGCAACCACTAAGGTGTTCCGAGCATTCGAACTGAACATTATTATTCATACAAAATGCTAACATAGCGGAGACCTTGGAGAATTTGTTTATTAAATTTCTTTGCAAGAGAGGATTTGGAACTCGAATCCTATCGGAGAGTGTGTTTTCACAATCGGGTGAAAATACCACTCAACAGGATGGAAGAAGAAAAAATAGAAAAAGGAGGAAATAAGAAGGAAGAAGAAGAAGATCCAAAGGTCAACCATAAAAAATAGAGAAGGATAGGTGAAACATATTATTTTAATTAGTGTATATCATGACATATAAATGTGACCAAAAACTATGAATCAAATCAAAAATATGGATATAAACCTGTTATGGGTTCAGTACTTATAGTGAGTGATGAAGTGTTGGAGTCTAACATATTGTGGGTGGTTTCTCACTAATTAATTATTGTGGGGCAATTACCTACTAGAATGTATGTAGAGGTCTACTGAAATGGCCAAGGAGATTATCTTGTAGTGGGGTGTTGATCCTACTAAGTCAAAAGGGAGTATAACATGATAGGATATCATATCCAAAAATATACCCACTAGGATGTATAATTATCCCATGTGGGGTGTCATATAACTAGATAAAAATTAGTAGGAAAGTGCTACCCCCGATGGGGTTTTTAAATATGAGTGTGTGCAAATGTTCAGAAGAAGATAATATTTGATAAGGAGAAGGATAAAACAAGTACACATATATCCTTATCAAAGAAAAGACAAAGAAAATTCAATAAGAACAAAGAGGTGACAAGGAAATATTAACAAGATATCATCCTTGACATAAGAAAAATGATAAATCAATTCTTCTAAGATCAAAGAAGAATATATCACAAGGAAGAAATAAAATAGAGAAGATCAAGAAAGAAATTGAAGAAGAATCCCTAGGTGGGGATTTTTCCAGGCATCATAACCCTAGTGAAAAGTGCAATGCATGTGAGTTACGACCTAAAAATCTATCATCACATGCCATTGTCACAAGATCCCCAAAAATCTATATGATCAAGGAATCATGAACAAGAAATCATGCAAAACATGATACTCAAGCATGTAGGTTGTGTTAAATATTAGGCAACCAATGCAGAAAAATGATAGACAATAATGCAATATGAACAACTAGTGGATGTTGTAGACACCTAAAATGCATCATGTTTAGGACTCTACCCATATGGGTACATCCACAGACCATATGAACCCTCTTGAATCTCTCCAAGAGCAAGTAGTGGTCTTAACCACTTAAACAAGGTAGTTATAGCCCATCCAGACTTGTTCGCTCTTAGGGAAAAGTGGCTAGGCTTGGCCACTCTCAAGAAGAGTGGCCATCACACCTAGCCACTGAAGACTATAGTAGCCACACCTAGCCATTGAGCCTGATAGCAACCATAATCACACACATTCTGGCCATGAATATGGGACTAGATCACACAATATGACTGCACCTTTGCATGGATAATGGGCAACTTTTGGTTAGGAATTCCCTGAGCTCTTTCTCATTTCCCCTTTCATGCTAGTTGGTGAATGATGCTCATCACCTAGGATGGTCAGTCACATACAATTTGGACTGAAGCTTCTCCAGGAAGCCAAAGTTCCAAGCCTAAGAGGGAGGTCTACATATAGATTCTCCCATGAAAAGCAAAATATCCAAGAAGTTTTAGAGTCAAGCAATGAAACCCTATCAAAATGGAGAACCAAGCTATGCCCCTTTGAGGAGAATTGGAGTGTTGTCCGATGGAGCTACGATCATGCACCAATTTTTAGATTCATTATTCTCAACTGCAATCAGTGTAGGAGACATGCCAGGTGCCCCTTGAACATCAATTGCAGCAAAGATGATAGAACAACCCCTAATTCACAAGGAAAAGAGCTTCATATCATGGTCGTTATCTTGGATAGTGGTCCATAGGCTTATTTTAGGGCACAGACATCATTTTGCTATTCCTTTAGTCTAGATTCATTGATTTTATTAGTTAGGTCATAGCTCAAATATGCTTTCATTCATGCATTCATTTCGTATTTCATAGCTTTATATGCATCTATTATTTTGTTCATGCTTATATATAATTTTTTATCATGATTGTTTAGATTTGTTAAAAAATGCCTCATCTAGAGAGGCATCACATCCCACTAAGTGTGCTTTGTTGTTTCCATGAATGCAGGTACAAGTATATAGGATTGAATCAAAGCATCAGGAGCACAAGGATCCCTCTATGACCAGATATGGAGAAAGAGGCATCTGTAAGACCTCATACAATTTCATGTGCGAGATCGAGAGGCCTACAGATGCACACCACCCCTTTGCAAGGGGACATTTTATGCACCATTACTTCACTTGTTATTCATTGTATCAAAATGGATATCCCTCAGAGGCACCGATATGTAACCGGGCTTAATATAAATAAAAGTATCTTTCTCTTTGTTTCATTTCCATGTTATATGCATTGCATGGTCTCTCATTTCATTTTGAGATAATATTGCTAAGTAGGATAAGGGTGTGCACTTCCTGGGATCACACAGATGGTGATAATAGTAGTAACCTAACCAAGTTTTTGATTCTAGATTTTTCACTAATTTCTCAGGTGTATTTTTATATGTAGGTCTGGCCACTCTGGTCAACAATGGCCATTAGATCTTAGCCGTTATAGCTGACAATGGCCAGATATAGTCACTTTGGTTGATAGCGACCAGAATCAAGGTGCAATAGAGTTCAAAATTTCCATCACCAGAGTAGGATTTGAGGTAGGTTTCATCCTCTATTATATCTATGATATTTTGTCTGCATTTATTTTCCATAAATAGTAAGCAAAAACATAGACTAAGTTAGAAAAAATGAAGAAAATAAAAAGAAAATCACACTATACATTTCTTAGATTTCTATAGTTTCCTCTAGGCACTTGTACAAATAGTGGACCTATACTTGTAAGGTTTGCCCTAGTCTCTAGTGTGCTAGCATTCTGTGTGATTAGTTTGCTTGCATTTGGCCCAATAAGTAGGCCGCCCATTCACAAAGTAGGAGGTACATTGCATAAAAATCATCTAGAATAAATTATATATGCATCTCTATGAAAGAAAAATTTTATTTTTAGGCATGTAGTGGTGTAAAGCATCATGTTGGTTGATGCATAATTCTATATTTCAAATTTTAAAAGGAACCCTAAATACTTGCATGTTCCACAAGAACATTGGTAAGTTTATATTTCATCACCAACCCCCTATTCAGCTCGGTGACATTTGAATTCATCTCCTTCCACCGGCTTACCCCTAGACATCCTTAGATAGAATAGGGAGCTCCTTTCTAGTTGACATGGGTCACTTGTGTTCAAAATATCTCCCACTATTTCATAGTTGAAGAGCTAGGCAAACCCCCCACCAGGATTTAAGCGGTGTACCCTAGACTCTTTTGAGAAATCATGTTTGGCACTAGTTTTCCTAGTTTCCAACTAGATTGAATTCACTAATTCTACGTCCAAACATGAACAAGAAGTTAATATAAAAAACAAATCCAAACACACCATATAGTTTAGGGAACACATAAATTATTAAAAGAGATAAACACATGCTTATTTTGTTTGTGTAATTTAGAAACTAATCAAGAAGATAATGCATAATTAGAATGGTGAACACATGGAGAAACTACCCTCAGTCTAATACCGATGGGAGACTAATGATCCTCACACTCATAGTCACACTGGCATGGAGCCACCCACTCATAGTGTAGCCAGATGAAGTTCGACAAGTCTTAGGGATGATAATTCAACCCTTGGGGGTACTCCACAAGAAACCCCAGCAAGAGATACATATTTTGGTTCCTCACTTCATGGACATGAGGAGGCCTCAAGGTCCTCCTTGAAACATAGGAATGAGGAGTCTTCATGGCACCTCTCATCGCATAGACAAGAGGGTGCATCATGACCTCCCTCTTCACACTGACATGCGAAGGCATCTCAACCTCCCTTGTCATACAAACATACAAAGGCTAAAATACCTTTGTCATTGCATCGGCATGAGGAATCATCAAGACCATCCTCATTGCATAGGCACACATAAAGTGCAAGTCTCCAAACCTCATATGATCATCCCATTGAGGGGTAAGATATTTGAACCACACGTAGTCGTAGACCCAGGATATCTTATAGCCTCCCTGTAGATAGGAGAATACCATTAAACCATGAGCTCATTGGTACCAACAAGACTTCACAAGACCAATCATGGAGGACTCAATAAATTTATGAGTTGGATTGAGTTCCTTCAAGAACAACTCCTATAAGTATTGCTATAGAACATTCTGCTTCAGGAAGTTCATGTAGTATAGCCAATAGGCACACCAATGAACCAGGGGAAGCTCCAAAGCAACCTTGAAACACATACACTGCTTTAGATCATGAAGGTACTCAACCCATAATACTATACATAGAGCAAGTCACTCTAGTGGATAAAGGTCAAGCATACAATGGGATCCTCCCCAAAGTACCTAAGCACTAGAACTACTCACACGAAGTTAGAAATACATGAGCCTTCAATAGCAGTTTGCTCTGACCACTTGCATAGGTTTGAATAGGAACTACGCATTGAGAGGAAACTTTTAGAAGCTCTTGAGCAAGAAGAGAGAAGGAAGAGGTGCACCCACCTACAAGAACAACACTTAAGAGAAGAAAGAGTTGAGCATGAAGATCTAGCAGAGAGGCTAGATCAGATAAATACACACATAGGTGATGAGAGATACCAGCATGAGATATGTGTCAATTCTCAATAGGAGAGAAGCACTAGGCTAGAAAATAAGCATGCTCACCATAACTCACCACATAACCAACACTGGGACCTTGAACAAACCTAGTTCAATGAGGAAAGGGTAAGGATGAAAGACCAAGAACAGACATATCCTGAACCTCCATCCATGGTTATAGGGGATGAGTATAGACACAAAAACTAGGACAACATAGGGGTACCTCCTTTTCCAGCACGAGCTAACCTTCGGTAACATGAGATTATTTTCTCAAAGGTATACCAGATGCTCACTGAGAGAGTCAAGTCTCTCAATAAGTAAGACACAAGTATACATAATCCAACATTAATCAAGATTCATAACTAGCCTCTATGCCCCTTAGTCCTGAGTCCAACTTATCCTAGGAGCTTTGAGATGCCTAGGTTAGAGAAGTTTAAGGGGGAAGGAGATGCGCAAGAACACATGACCAACATCATGAATGCAGGATTCTGCCTTGAGAATAATTATTCCCTGATGCTAAGGACATTTATCATGATGTTATCAGGTGTGGCAACACACTGGTTCAACTAGTTGCCTAAGCATAGCATCATCGGTTTTTAGCAAGTGGTGAATGCATTCATAGAATGGTTTTCCTTCATAGAAAAGAAAGGTAAACCTGTCTGATCTGGACACTTTGAAATAGTATGATGATGAGCCAGTGATGGACTATGGGGATAGTTGGAGAAAAATCATGGCAAAACTATCATTCTCCATCTCCACAAAGGAACTTGTATGGATGTTCACAAAGAGTTGCACAAAACACATTTCCTTGCTCTTGCAGTTGTCGTAATATGAATCATTCAAAGAAGCCTTGGATAGAGATAAGCTTATTGAAGACATTAAGGTCGATGAGGAAGACCTTAAGCTCCAAAAAAATAAAGAATGGAGAAAGAACAACCAGAATAACAAAAACAAGCAAAAGCAGGCCAAGCTTGCTCAAGTTAATTAGGTTGTATTGGCTTCACCAAAGGAGGGAAATGGAAAACAACCCTAGAATTACCAAGCTCACCCTCCACCAACCAACTATGATCCTAAGAAAAATCAAGGACAAAAAAAAGAGCGGAAACCACCTCGCTACTACATGCCTCTGAACGAATCAATGCAATTAGTGTTTAATCAGTTGAATGAGACACAAAGGATAAGGTTTCCTGACATACAACTTTTGGATCCTAACCATACCAAGCCAAGGGGATACAAGGAAAAGCAATACTGCCCATACCATAAGAGACAAGGGAATGACACCGAGAATTGCATCAGATTCAAGAATATTTTACAAAACATGATTGAAAAGGGAGAGCTAAAAGATGACAACATGTTGGCTTCTGATAATAGAGATATGGGTTATACCGAAACTCGTTGCCCAATCACGAGGTCTGTAGGGATCAAGGCACCTAGTTAAACTAGGTTTTAGTCAAGCTATCCATTCAAAGGTACATATGAATGGTTGAGTTGGTTAATGTGGTAACCAAGAGTTGAAGATATGGGTAACCATAGCCTCCAACAGATCCCATCAATATTATGGCTACACCCTGATAGAGACAAGTGTAGGACAACCCTCTAGGTCTACCGGTGAGACCTATGGTTACTATTAGGAGTATAATAGAACAAAATATACAAATGACTCTAGCTCAGCTATCCATCTATGATCTCATACAATAGTCCCCTAGGCATAGGGAAAATTTAATGGAGATATTGAGATAAATCGAGGTCCAACCCCAGAATCCTGATGCATTCACACATTTTATGGGGCAAGTGCAGTAGTTCCAAGAGCTTGTGATTCTTTTTTATGATCACAAAATTAAGGTAGTACCTACTGCCTCTATCGACCCACCTCTGTACATTATTACATCAATAAATGATTTTCTATTCAAGAGAGTTCTAATCGATATGGGCTCATCGATCAACATCATCACCACTAAGGCTATAGAGCACTTGAAGATCCCTAATTCCAATATCATTTTTCCTATAAAGGTAGGACATAAGACCATCCCCATTATGTATCATGTGTTATAAGGGGCGATGGAATATAACATCATTTTAGGGCATCCCTAGATTAGAGACATGTTGCAAGAGAGAGAGTTCGAAAGAAAAAGTGTCCTGATTTTGCGACATGTTGCAAGAGAGAGAGTTCAAAAGAAAAAGTGTCACAATTTCATGACATAATGCAGAACAAAGAGTTCGTAGTGTGAATTTTCATGATTTCATGACAAGTTCAAAGAGAGAGAAAGTAACAAAAAAAGTGTCACGATTTCACGACATGCTACAGATGAAAATGTTCCAAGTAAGAACTGTTGTGATTTCGCGACATGCAGCAAAGGAAAGTGTTCCAAGTGAGAACTGTCATGATTTCGTGACATGCAGCAGAGGAAAGAGTTTGAAGTGAAAACTGTCATGATTTTGTGACAGGTTGAAGAAAGAGCGTACGGATGCAGGAAGTGTCACGATTTCATGATAGGTTGAAGAGAAAGCTTACGGTTGCAGAATGTGTCGTGATTTTGTGACAAAAATAGAAAGCAGGTCTTCAATAGGAGAAGAGTCACGATTTCATGACAAAAGAAAAATGAAAGACCATGGAAGAAGAAGTGTCATGATTTTGTGACAAATTCAAGAAGGAAGAGCTCAAAGGCGAAAGTGTCATGATTTTGTGACATGTTTTTTTTTCGCTAGTGCAAGCATAAAAGAGTGTGAGGAAGCGTAAGTGTCACGATTTCATGATAGAAACTGAAAGCAGGTCTTCTATAGGAGAAGTGTCATGATTTCGTGACAAAAATAGAAATGAGGTCGACGAAGGGAGAAGTATCACGATATCATGACAAAAGCAAATTTGATGCTGACAAAGACAAAAGTGTCATGATATTGTGACAAGAGCTTAGTTGAAGTCGACAAAGGCTGAAGTGTCGCGATATCTTGAAAAAAGCCAAAATAAAGTGTATGGTTGCAAAAGTGTCATGATATCATGACATGTTGTAGTTTTGCGACATAAGCTATAGAAGAGTTATAGAGGCAGTGAAGCCGAAAAAGTTAAATTTTAGCCGACGAAGATTAGGGCTTGCAACCAACGAAGATTAGGGTTTGCATTTGGTATAACAGCCGACTAGGATTAAAATTTTCATCATGAAAATTATATTATAAAAGGAGGGTTGTTTGGTGAATTGATGTGGGGTTCAAGTGTGACGTTTGTAGAGAGTGCACAGAGCAAGAAGTTCGATTGTCGATAGTAGAGTGTGAAATTCGATCATAGTGTGTAGAGTGCATTTCGTCGAATCATTCTAAGTGTGAAATATCATAAAGGAAGTAGAGAGTGTGAAGACGATGTTGCTGTAATTGCGTAGAGGTGCAAAAATTGAAGTTTGATCAAGTGTGACTATGATTGCGTAAAGAATGCAGAAGGTGTAGAGAGCACAAAGGGCAAAGATGAATGCAAAGTGCTTCTGATTGAGGATAGAGGTGCATTGGTTCTTTGAGAAGAACCTAAGGATATATTTGGCAAGTCTTTGAGAAGACTTGTGTGCAGAGGATTGATTTGTTCAAAGTTGGATAGATTTGATAGATAGAGGAAGACTTGTACTAGACTGACTGACTATGTTTGGTATAGGTTGCTAAGCTACTGTGGACATGATCATAGAAGGCAGAGGTATCTTAGGCTAAGCATTGAGGACAGGAGGTCTTCGATGGAAAGGAGTTCCACATGTTTGCAATAGGTAGAGGCAGTTGATCTTCTGAGGGGTCATTTCCAAAGCATAGGGGAAGGTATCTCCTTTGAGCCAAGGCTCATAAACATTGTAATTAGGAAGGATTCCCAAAGAACTTTGAGATAACTTTTAGAGAAAAGTTTTGTGGACGTAGCCCAGCCATTCTGGGTGAACCACGTTAAAATTGATGTCACTTTGTGGATGGTTTTGTGCATTGCTTTGATATTGCTTTGGGTATATTGCTTTACTATTTTGAAATATAAAGGAAAAAATAAAAAGAGGTATTATACTGTTCACCCCCCCTCTCAGTATAAGCTTGTGTTCTTCACTTGTTTTAGAAAAGAAATATCCAGAATCATTACCCGAAAAGGAGGATTTGGATGAACAAACTTATGTGGATATGATTTGGTCAGATGTATTGGCAAAGGATTGGAGCAACTATATGACACAGAATTCAAAAATTGATCCCATTATAAAATATCCTAAGCCATCACAAGTGGTTGAAAATGAATTTGAAAGAAAATCAACAAATGAAGTTGAAGACATAATCAAATTTCACCACTTGTTCTCGAAGGACACTTTGGATGATGTTCTCGAAAGTGATGACCAAGAGGATCCACACCTTCCAAATTGTGATAAAATTGAATCATGGATTAAAAATTTGTATTATGATAGCTTTACCAATTTGAATTCAAGAGATAACCCACTTTTGGAAATAACCGAACCATCTAAGGAAGGTGAAGATGAATGGGATGAGAAACATGTTGATGAATCAAAATATGAAGTACTTGAGCATCACAACTTGAACTTGGAATATGATTACTATGATTCGTGGAAGAAATGGGAAGAATATTATCAATATGAATCTTCTAACAAACTTATTGCATCAAATAATATGCAGGATAACTCAATTGCTTCCTTGCATGAGGATACTATGAATCCTGTACAATTTGAGAAATTTTTGGAAGAAGAATTTGAATCTCATCAAATTTTGGAACATGATAAGGATTCTACGACCATGAACCAAGAAAGAGAGTCACTTGTTTTAGATCCCTTTGAAGGAAAAGAAATTGAAAACCTTGATCCATGTACTTGTGCTACGATGATTATGCCATTTTAGAAAGAGAAAATTACAAAACCTAAACCATTTGGGTTTGATATAACTGATGATCCAATTGAAAATATCACATTACCCAAGACAACCCAAGTGACTGATCACGGAAAGGCATTAGATAGACAATACTTATGGTTTGAAAGGGATGGACATATTTTCAATTGGGTACCTAAGTTTGGTGCCTTTGATAAATAGGTCATTGAGAAAGAACAAGTGCTGCGTGATGATGAAGGTCATGAGAGAAAAAAAAAATCAAATCCTTTTTAGGTAAGGTCAAATGAAAGCATGCCAAAGGTAAAATCTCATCTTTTTGGTTTCACCATGCAGAATTCAAAGGGAGGTTTGCCTAATGAATGGTTTGATTCAAATATCATTAATGTTATGGATTTATTGAAGGAAAATGAAAGCTTATTTTTACACCATGAATCAAAATGCGGAATGAACATCTTAGAGAATAGACATAAAGGAATTGAATATCAATCATTGCCTAATCAATTGGAAAATTTGAAACTCCACCATAGGATTGTTAACGAAACTAAATCAAATTGGTATGGTGAGAGGGGCAAGTGGATATTAGTTTCTTTATTTGGGTTGATCTTGTTTTTGTTGGATTCCTACAAAACTGGATATGCGTATCACGTCATATATCTTTTAAATAATTCTAATTTGGTTTGGGATTATTGTTCCAAAATCTGCCACAGGAAAGGATTTTACAAGTGCACCCTAGACCTGGCAAACATTGAAAGGCTGGAAGCAAGAAATGGCTCCCAGAACAATCTCCAGAGTGGGCTGGTTCCCTTCACTACTCTAAAATCTGGTTTTAAGATAAGGGTTGCGGGAAAGAAATTGAAAAAGTTGCAGAAAGGAATGGGAAATATGGCCACAGGTCGAAGTGATAATGATCGGGATAACAACAGCAGGAAACTTAAAGGACAACAACAGCAAGTAACATAAAGCGTTAACTTAACTCTCGCACGATGCATGCAGAAAAAAACCTCCAAAACTACACTCTAGAGATTATATTCTTACAGCAGTATTTAAATTCAGAATGCAGAATTTAAATGCAACAGCCGTTAAAGAATAATAATGCGATTAGAAATGCAACAAAGACAGAAAGGAAATCACCCAAAGCGTTGCTTGAAAAATCAGAAGTCAAGTCTTTTATTCCTGCAAATGCACTTCAGTTTCTAGCAGAGAACTTTTCCAACCTCTTGAAATGAGAATTACATTGGTTTTTATAGAGGTTCGTCCTCTTTGCAGCATTAAATATTTGAAACCGACCTTCTTGAGATCTACAATTATGCGAAGGAAACGAGGAACATGATCCCCTTAATCACAGCGTTAAAGAAGCAAAAATTAAATGCGATGAAACGTTCACGGTCGCCTTCATTAAATTTGACCTTTCGAACATGTGCATGAAAACCGTTGAATTAATCCACGAACATCAGCTTCGAATAAATAAAAATTTAATTTTGCTAGCCTGGGTGCTTCTTCGACCTTGACTGCCTTGGAAATTTGCAAATCATTAAATTCGGGTCAGTATTAAATACTCGGAAATCGAGAAAAACCCCTCGGGCCGTTCATACTGAGTTTTGGTGGGAAACAGTCGCAGGTCACGAAAACGCGACGCGTCACGAAATCGCTGCATATTTTTATGTCGTACACCTTTGGCTATTGGAAACCATGAAAATCCTCCCTATCGCGATATCGCTGCATCGTTGGCTTCAATGTCTCCATCGCTACCTTGTTCCACGAAAATGGAACATGTAGCGATTTCGCTACGTCTTTTGGTTCTTGGTTCTTCCTTGCACTCTGCCCCGTGAAAATGGAACATGTAGCGATATCGCTACATGTTTTGGGCACCTTGTACGGCCTTGCTGACGGTCCGCGAAAACATAACACCTTTTGCCCTTTGAAGCCAATCACCGCGCGATTTCGAAACGTCAGCGAATCGCTGCACTTTTGACTTAGACTCTTTTTCAACACATGCCTCCGCGATTTCAGAACGTGCAGCGCATCGTTGCATTGTTTGCGTTGGACTCCCTATTGCAACCACTGCCCATAATTTTAAGACATGCAGTGCATCGCTGCACTTTTTGCTTTGAACTCTCCTTCGCTCGAACACGCAGCGCGTCGCTGCAAGTTTTGGCACTTAAGCTCTTCTTCGACCAATATGCAGCGAATCGCTGCACTTTGCACCACTTGAGCCTTTTGAAACCACTGCGTCATGAAAATAAGACATCAGCGCGTCGCTACAAGTTTTGCACCTTAGTCCTCGAAGCTCCCGACGTCGCGATTCTGGAACATGTCAGCGATGCGCTGCAAGTTTTGCTTTGTGTCTTCGGCTGGACCTTTCGTCGCGATTTCACGACATTTTGTCACTGCTCCCCTTTTTCCCGCAGAAAGTCACAAAAATGAAACACATCATGATATCACGACGGTTCTGCCCAACCTGCATATGTTGACCGCGTTGACCGCGATTCTACGACATGTCAGCGAATCGCTACAGTTTTTAGACTTAGCCATTTTCTACTCAATTTCGCTCCTTTTTTGCTTCAAAGCCGCATCAAAGCCTATATAAATGTTAGATTTGCAATAATGTATACATTAATACTTCAATGAAAATCAATGTGGCAAAAATGCCAACATTCTTGGTGGCTCGCGGGGTATACAGCTCGCTGTATGCAAGAATCCAGGCCTTAGTCCATTGGCCACAGAGTCATATTAGAATAGAAGGCGGGCTGTTGCAATACATGTTCTGCTAAAAAATTGAAACTGGAAAAACCTGCATATAACTGATTATGAAACGAATAATGGAACGTGATGATGGAGTGAGCTCTTGCGATTGTGCAAGCGATGACTGCAATGGAATGATGAAATGAAAATGAACGAAGTTATGGAGTGGGAATAAAAGTATGAAGGCTATGAAATGAAATGAACTAGACTGTGAAATAAATGCATAAAATACTAAATTTAGAGGAAAGGGATAGGAAGGTACGGGGAAAAATAGAAAAATGGAAAAGAAACAACAGCCGTGGCATGCTTTTTATTACTATAGAAGAAAAATGAGGAAGAAAACGAAGAAAGGAAAGAGAGGAAACAAGGTAGGGAAAAGAAGAATTTTCTGAAAGCCACCCACTACTGGGAAAGGAGGAGACAAAAGGAAAAAACAAGCACCTACAGCTCGCAGACAACAAAAGAGCTGAGATGAACAGTAATAAAAACAATACCTCTTTTTTTTTCTGTTTTTTTTTTGTTTTTTCAAAATACTATATACAATAGTTCACGACATGATTGGCATGTCGCCACCAGACACCTAGTCTCAGAGGGTTATCCGGTAAATCTGTAATGTCCCGACCAGATTTGATCATACTTAAGTCGGTTCTTGAAATTGGGCTGGCTCCTTCCTGAAGTTCTCCATGGTGCGAACAGGATGCAATGCGGCAGATTATCCTTCTTACTAGTACCCACATGGAGGACTTCTTTAGGTACTAGATGTAGTGGCTGGAACCAACACCACCACTTTGCAGACTTTACTGGCTGTGGGCTGAGTACAGGCTCCTCTAACTCCTTGATGTGATCACAGGGCTCTTCAAGTGAGAAATCCGATTCTGGGATCTCCTCAGGTTCTAGAATTTGAATTTGTTCTTCTACTTGGCCCATCTCTTGATGAAAATTGCAAGCAACCATATTGTTCATTGCTGGAAAAGTGCTTGCATGTTCCAATCCTTGACTTTGGATGAGATCTGTCCCTTGAACTCCACATGACTGCATCTCAGGTTTCTGCTCGGTATAAGGGATCTGGCATGAAAAATATTGTGCAGGGTAGACAGGAGCAGCAACCACCAGAGAAGGTAATGGAGTTTCTCCCCACGGTAACTTTCTCGATAAGAGCAAAAGCTGGTCCGCTCGCACTGCTTCCTCAAATATTTGTAGGAACCGTTGTTCACCTGACTGTAGCAAAAAGAGACCTATGTCAGAATTAAAAGCTCGAACATAAAAGAGGTGGGCTTGGGTGGGTGATGGATGGATCTTCTCTGGAATTCTCTTCCAACTTATCAAGAATCAGACATTGAAGTCCGTGATGCTTTCTTGAGGTGCTCTCTTGATGTACATGAAAAATTGGTAGAGATCCAAAGAACTGTAGAAAGGATCTTCGTCAAATCTTTTAATTAGTGCCCCCGCTAGATTGTCCCATGAGCTGATGCTTTGATGTTTGAGTAATCTGTACCACTGCAATGCTCTTCCTTCCAAAGACTGAACCAGAAGTCGGATCATGACATCTTCGTGTTCTATGACATGGATCATGGACAGAGTAGCAATGTCTTCAACATGTGCCAAAGCCATGCCTTCGGTACCATCATATTTTGCCAGGTTCTTCAGGGCACTTTCGGGAATTTCATGCCAAACTTGGAGATTCAGAGGGCCAGGATCATCCCATCTAGAAAAAACCCTCGCCTTTGTGGCAGTGGTATGCGGAATCATGGCTATCGCCATTAAGTCAGAGTCGCCAGACGAACATTCTTTGAATTAAAAAAAAAAAAACAGGCATCCACGAACAGATCTTCAACTCAGCAAAGTCGCCAGATGAACTTACAAATCTCCGCTGTGAGGCCAAGACAGCTCATCAAATCTTGAGACCTCCGGGTGTTTAAAAAAAATGTGGATTTTTGTGAGACAGAAGAAGTCTGTCCCACCGGGCGTGCCAAAACTATTGGCACCGGTGGGTTTATCACTTTGGAAAATTATGCTTATCCCACCAATTATGAATTCTTGGAGACAGAAACAGTCTGTCCCATCGGGCGTGCCAAAAACTGTTGGTCCAAAATCTGCCACAGGAAAGGATTTTACAAGTGCACCCTAGACCTGGCCAACATTGAAAGGCTGGAAGCAAGAAATGGCTCCCAGACCAATATCCAGAGTGGGCTGGTTCCCTTCACTACTCTAAAATCTGGTTTTAAGATAAGGGTTGCGGGAAAGAAATTGAAAAAGTTGCAGAAAGGAATGGGAAATATGGCCGCAGGCCGAAGTGATAATGATCGGGATAACAACAGCAGGAAACTTAAAGGACAACAACAGCAAGTAACAGAAAGCGTTAACTTAACTCTCGCACGATGCATGTAGAAAAAAACCTCCAAAACTACACTCCAGAGATTATATTCTTACAGCAGTATTTAAATTCAGAATGCAAAATTTAAATGCAACAGCCGTTAAAGAATAATAATGCGATTAGAAATGAAACAAATATAGAAAGGAAATCACCCAAAGCGTTGCTTGAAAAATCAGAAGTCAAGTCTTTTATTCCTGCAAATGCACTTCAGTTTCTAGCAGAGAACTTTTCCAACCTCTTGAAATGAGAATTACATTGGTTTTTATAGAGGTCCGTCCTCTTTGCAGCATTAAATATTTGAAACCGACCTTCTTGAGATCTAAAATTATGTAAAGGAAATGAGGAACATGATCCCCTTAATCACAATGTTAAAGAAGCAAAAATTAAATGCGATGAAATGTTCACGGTCGCCTTCATTAAATTTGACCTTTCGAACATGTGCATGAAAATCGTTGAATTAATCCATGAACAACAGCTTCGAATAAATAAAACTTTAATTTTGGTGGCCTGGGTGCTTCTTCGACCTTGACTGCCTTGGAAATCCGCAAATCATTAAATTCGGGTCAGTATTAAATACTCGGAAATCGAGAAAAACCCCTCGGGCCGTTCATACTACGTTTTGGCGGGAAACAGTCGTAGGTCACGAAAACGCGACGGGTCACGAAATCGCTACATATTTTTATCTCGTACACCTTTGGCTATTGGAAACTGCAAAAATCCTCCCTATCACGATATCGTTGCATCTTTGGCTTCAATGTCTCCATCGCTAGCTTGTTTCGTGAAAACGGAACATGTAGCGATTTCGCTACGTCTTTTGGTTCTTGGTTCTTCCTTGCGCTCTACCCCGTGAAAATGAAACATGTAGCGATATCGCTACATGTTTTGGGAACCTTGTACAGCCTTGCTGATGGTCCATGAAAACATAACACCTTTTGCCCTTCGAGGACCAACTCGCGCTAACGCGACTTTTGACTTAGACTCTTTTTCAACACATGCCTCCGCGATTTCAGAACGTGCAGCGCATCGCTGCACTGTTTGCGTTGGACTCCCTCTTGCAACCACTGCCCACGATTTTAAGACATGCAGCGCATCGCTGCACTTTTTGCTTTGAACTCTCCTTCGCTCGAACACGCAGCACGTCGCTGCAAGTTTTGGCACTTAAGCTCTTCTTCGACCAATATGCTGCGAATCGCTGCACTTTGCACCACTTGAGCCTTTTGAAACCACTACGTCACAAAAATAAGACGTCAGCGCGTCACTGCAAGTTTTGCACCTTAGTCCTCGAAGCTACCGACGTCACGATTCTGGAACATGTCAGCGATGCGCTGCAAGTTTTGCTTTGTGTCTTCGGCTGGACTTTTCGTCGCGATTTCGCGACATTTTGTCGCTGCTCCCCTTTTGCCCGCTGAAAGTCGCGAAAATGAAACACGTCGCGATATCGCGACGGTTCTGCCCAACCTGCCTGCGTTGACCGCGTTGACCGCGATTCTGCGACATGTCAGCGAATCGCTACAGTTTTTAGACTTAGCCATTTTCTACTCAATTTCGCTCCTTTTTTGCTTCAAAGCTGCATCAAAGCCTGTATAAACGTTAGATTTGCAATAATGTATACATTAATACTTCAATGAAAATCAATGTGGAAAAAATGCCAACAGGGATCCTGGGAAAATGATATCGCTACATGTTTTGGGAACCTTGTACAGCCTTGTTGATGGTCCACGAAAACATAACACCTTTTGCCCTGGGAACTTAGACTCTTTTTCAACATATGCCTCCGCGATTTCAGAACGTGCAGCGCATCGCTGCACTGTTTGCGTTGGACTCCCTCTTGCAACCATTGCCCACTATTTTAGGACATGCAGTGCATCGCTGCACTTTTTGCTTTGAACTCTCCTTCACTCGAACACGCAACACGTCGCTGCAAGTTTTGGCACTTAAGCTCTTCTTCGACCAATATGTAGCGAATCGCTGCACTTTGCACCACTTGAGCCTTTTGAAACCACTACGTCACAAAAATAAGACGTCAGCGCGTAACTGCAAGTTTTGCACCTTAGTCCTCGAAGCTACCGACGTCGCGATTCTAGAACATGTCAGCAATGCGCTGCAAGTTTTGCTTTGTGTCTTCGGCTGGACCTTTCGTCGCGATTTCGTGACATTTTGTCGCTGCTCGTCTTTTGCCCGCTGAAAGTTGCGAAAATGAAACACGTCGCGATATCGCGACGGTTTCGCCTAACCTGCCTGCATTGACCGCGTTGACCGCGATTCGCGACATGTCGGCGAATCGCCACGCTTTTTAGACTTAGCCATTTTCTACTCAATTTCGCTCCTTTTTTGCTTCAAAGCTGCATCAAAGCCTGTATAAACGTTAGATTTGCAATAATGTATACATTAATACTTCAATGAAAATCAATGTGGCAAAAATGCCAACAGGGATCTGGGAAAATGATAATCCAAATTTGTTTTGTTTTTGTACATTTGTATATACTTTTGGTTTTCATGTTTTAGTTTTAGATTAGATCTCAGTTTGGTTTTAATTTTTGTGTGTTGGTCCTCTAGACATGTTTGGTTTGTTTAAAAAAAAAAAAAAAAGGAGAATAAATGGAGATTTCAACTTATGCCTAAGATCAGGAGAATATGAAACATTGGAATCATGTTGTAGAAAGATCCGTAAGTAACACAAACATTTTAAATAATATCGTTTGAAACTTGTGATGCATGAAATTGTTAGTTTTTACAAATTATGGCAATACTTTATTCGTAATTCAAAAAGGCAATGCATTCATATTATATCCCACTTTGCATATACATGCCATATTAGTTGCATATACATTTCAAATACAATCATTAAAAATATGTCAAATCCTCTTAGGGTTATTCTATAACATAAAACAAAATCTTAAGGTTGGGAACTGATGCCCGAACTCTCTTGAACTAAGCACGTTATATGCACATTAAAGAGGATCTTGAGCAAAATGATCAAAACCATACTTGGGAGAAAATTTCAGGCAAAAGGAATATTTTGGGTCTATCCTATCATGCAACATGATCCTTAAAACAATGGTTTTTACCACTTCCATAAAGCTTAAAGCCTAAAACAGAGTAGTAAGGATAGGGTTAAATCCTCATCAAACTTAGGTTGAGGATCCAACTCCCCAAAGCTCTGATTTGACCTACATGGAGTAGTAAGGATAGGGCATAATTCTCATCTCGCTTAGGTTGAGAATCTGATTCCCCAAAGCTTCTATGTTTCCCATGTCATCATAAATCTTGGATTGAAAGGATCGTACTACATGTCCCTCGCAAGGATGGGTAGTCATCCCCAAGGTCCAAGAAACAAAAATTAATTAATATTTTGGATTGGAAGGATCATACTACATGTCCTCTATAAAGGATGGGTAGTCATCCCAAATGTCCAAGAAATAAAAACTAAATATTTCCCATTTCATCTTTATATTAGATTGGAAGGATCGTACTACATGTCCTCTGTAAAGGATGGGTAGTCATCCCCAAGGTCCAAGAAATAAATAAATTAAGCTAAATCATGGATTATGGGGTTAAGTATGCCCATGCGTGGCAACATGTCTTGTCTAAAAACAAGACCACTGACTGTTCAAACGGATAGACTAGCATGACCACTTCATCCATAACTGGTTAAATTATTTTGCTCAAAGTGAGGTAATGAATTCCAAATTAGAGTAGTAAGGATAGGGTTAAACTCCCATCTCGATTAGGTTGGGAGTCTGATTTCCCAAAGCTCTCATTTCACTTTCACTTGCACATGGGTTCAAGATAGTAGTGACTCATAACCAACTTTGGGATCTAATAAAGCAATTCATTATACATATAGTTGATCCTAAGAGGGTTTGATAATCTTAAATATTTGTGTATGATACTATAAGGTCTAAGCCTTTATAAAAGCAAAATCTCTAAGCATATTTATCAGGTTACACAAATCATTCACAATCTCACATATGCATTCATGTAAAACTGACAATGGAATGTTGATCAATTTCAAATGATAGAAAATGGAACAATTGCACACATCAAGCTGATACTTAATGATTCTGATGTTTCATGTATTTCTGATCTATTGGCATTTGTTTATGTTTTATGTGCTAACGCTTGTATTCAAGTATGTATTTTTTTTTCAGGTTAGGTTCTCACAGAAATGCTCAGGAGCATTTCCCAGCAGAGTCACCATTTGTTGTGGCTGCTCCACAACACACCCTAAAATTGGGGGCCCACATTTTTTGCACACTTTCCAAGAAGGTTGCAGTGGCCCAGATGTTAAAAGAGCAAAGAAAAGCCAAAAATGAAAAGTTGTGATATCGCGACATGTTGCTCCATCATGGCCAAAAATGAAAAAGTGTCGCGATATCGCGACATGTTGCTCCAGCACGGTAGGAAAAGAAAAAGTGTCATGATATCGTGACATGTTTCTCCATCGCGGCTAAAAATAAAAAGTGTCATGATATCATGACATGTTTCTCCATCGCGGCTAAAAAGAAAAAGTGTCGCGATATCACAACATGTTGCTCCACCGCGGTAGAAAAAAGAAAAGTGTCGCGATATCGTGACATGTTGCATTTTCGTGACCATACAAGACAAGAAATAAAAAAAATGAAAAAGCGTCACGATATCGCGACATGTTGCATTTTCGTGACTGTACAAAGCAAAGAGAAAAGTGTCATGATATCGTGACATGTTGCATTTTTGTGACCATACAGGAAAATGTGTTGCGATATCGCAACATGTTGCATTTTCATGATTCAATGTATAGAGAGAAAGACAAAGTGAAAAATGTCACGATATCATGACATGTCATGATATCACGGTTCATAGAGGAGAGAGAAAGACAAAGTGAAAAATGTCATGATATCGTGACATGTCATGAAATCACGGTTCACAGAGGAGAGAGAAAGACAAAGTGAAAAATGTTGCGATATTGCGACATGTTATGAAATCACGGTTCACATAGGAGAGAGAAAGACAAAGTGAAAAATGTCATGATGTCATGACATGTCATGAAATCGTGATTCACAGAGGAGAGAAAGACAAAGTGAAAGATGTTGCGATATCGCGACATGTCATGAAATCGTGGTTCATAGAGGAGAAAGAAAGACAAAGTGAAAAATGTCGCGATATCATGACATGTGTTTTCATGATATAAAGACGAAATGAAGGGCAAACAAGAAAAATGTCGTGTAATCACAACATGTTGGAGTTTTGCAACCTGAAGCAACAAAAGTGGATGTAGAAGAAAAATGTCACGATATCACGACATGTCTCATTTTTGTGGTGCATGAAGGCAGACAAAGCTATTGACATAAAAATGTCGTGATATCGCGACATGTCTCATTTTTGCAGTGCATGAAGACGGACAAGGCTATTGACAAAAAAATGTCACGATATCGTGACATGTCTTGTTTTTGTGATACAGGTAGAGGATCAAAGCTACAGATATAAAAACATCATGATATCGTGACATGCTATTTTTTGTCATGATTCATGGTGGGCTGTTATAGAATGTGTAGGGAAGTGTTGAACACGTGTCATAGAGGCAAAGGGATTATGACAACATTTCAGGATCGTCAGTTATGGTTCACTGAGGAGTCCAAACATTTCAAACCTAAGCAAAAAGGTCAAAATAGCAAAGATGCGGGAAGATGAAACAAAGCGACCTAGGAGATGAAGTGAAGCATCACAGGGCAAAATAGAGAACCGTAACAGAAATTTTAAAAGCAGAAGTGAAGACAGGCACAGGGGTTAGAAACCGCTGTGGGCAGAGTTGCAGAGCTGAAGGTTATAGGCCATTCTAGGCCTACTTTTAGAGCGTTTTCCCTCCACTTTGTCTGGTTTTGTTAAAACTGGAAACATTCTATACTTGTAAACTGATACATCATCTTTAATACAGAATTACAGGGAGTTGCATCTCATTGGCAAGAAAGGAGTTATTCTCTGCATGCAAGATTGAATGTTTATTTTTTCCCCTTTCAAATTTTTAGGCTTATAGGTGAAGTTTAATGCAAGTTCTCTTGGTTGCTTCATACGAATGTCTAAATCTAAAAACCATAGTTAAAACCCTAGAAACCAGCACCTAGCTTATCTGGATTGTGCGAGTTTTGCAGGTTCAATAGGTTAGGTTGTATGCAGAAAACCTCATTATCTTTGGTTTTGTCAAATAGGATCATAGCACTCTAAATGTACTTTAGTTTTAGTTTCTTTGTATTTTATTTTCACTTCTTTTATTATCTGCATTTTTATTTTCTCGAAAATCTAACTTTAGTCGAATTTACAGTCATTGAAATAAAATACTTGAAAATCTACCGAAATCGAGAATAAAATAATTTCATCATTAAGATTAATTCACATTGAGTTCATTATGATTAAATGAACAATCATTACAATTTTAAAATAAAATAAACCACAGTGCCCCTTGTTTACAGTTACTTGCAACCACTAAGGTGTTCCGAGCATTCAAACTGAACATTATTATTCATACAAAATGCTAACATAGCGGAGACCTTAGAGAAATTGTTTATTAAATTTCTTTGCAAGAGAGGATTTGGAACTCGAATCCTATCGGAGAGTGTGTTTTCACAATAGGGTGAAAATACCACTCAACAGGATGGAAGAAGAAAAAATAGAAAAAGGAGGAAATAAGAAGGAAGAAGAAGAAGATCCAAAGGTCAACCATAAAAAATAGAGAAGGATAGGTGAAACATATTATTTTAATTAGTGTAGATCATGACATATCAATGTGACCAAAAACTATGAATCCAATCAAAAATATGGATATAAACCTGTTATGGGTGTAGTACTTATAGTGAGTGATGAAGTGTTGGAGTCTAACATATTGTGGGTGGTTTCTCACTAATTAACTATTGTGGGGCAATTACCTACTAGAATGTATGTAGAGGTCTACTGAAATGGCCAAGGAGATTATCTTGTAGTGGGGTGTTGATCATACTAAGTCAAAAGGGAGTATAACATGATAGGATATCATATCCAAAAATATACCCACTAGGATGTATAATTATCCCATGCGGGGTGCCATATAACTAGATAAAAATTAGTAGGAAAGTGCTACCCCCGATGGGGTTTTTAAATATGAGTGTGTGCAAATGTTCAGAAGAATATAATATTTGATAAGGATAAGGATAAAACAAGTACACATATATCCTTATCAAAGAAAAGACAAAGATAATTCAATAAGAACAAAGATGTGACAAGGAAATATTAACAAGATATCATCCTTGACCTAAGAAAAATGATAAATCAATGCTTCTAAGATCAAGGAAGAATAGATCACAAGGAAGAAATAAAATAGAGAAGATCAAGAAAGAAATTGAAGAAGAATCCCTAGGTGGGGATTTTTCTAGGCATCATAACCCTAGTGAAAAGTGCAATGCATGTGAGTTACGACCTAAAAATATATCATCACATGCCATTGTCACAAGATCCCCAAAAATCCATATGATCAAGGAATCATGAACAAGAAATCATGCAAAAAATGATACTCAAGCATGTAGGTTGTGTTAAATGTTAGGCAACCAATGCAGAAAAATGATAGACAATAATGCAATATGAACAAGTAGATGGATGTTGTAGACACCTAAAATGCATCATGTTTAGGACTCTACCCATATGGGTACATCCACAGACCATATGAACCCTCTTGAATCTCTCCAAGAGCAAGTTGTGGTCCTAACCACTTAAACAAGGTAGTTCTAGCCCATCCAGACTTGTTCGCTCTTAGGGAAAAGTGGCTAGGCTTGGCCACTCTCAAGAAGAGTGGCCATCACACCTAGCCACTGAAGACTATAGTAGCCACACCTAGCCATTGATCCTGATAACAACCATAATCACACACATTTTGGCCATGAATATGGGACTAGATCACACAATATTACTGCACCTTTGCATGGATAATGGGCAACTTTTGGTTAGGAATTCCCTGAGCTCTTTCTCATTTCCCCTTTCATGCTAGTTGGTGAATGATGCTCATCACCTAGGATGGTCAGTCACATACAATTTGGACTGAAGGTTCTCCAGGAAGCCAAAGTTCCAAGCCTGAGAGGGAGGTCTACATATAGATTCTCCCATGAAAAGCAAAATATCCAAGAAGTTTTAGAGTCAAGCAACGAAACCCTGTCAAAATGGAGAACCAAGCTATGCCCCTTTGAGGAGAATTGGAGTGTTGTCCGATGGAGCTACGATCATGCACCAATTTTTAGATTCATTATTCTCAACTGCAATCAGTGTAGGATACATGCCAAGTGACCCTTGAACATCAATTGCAGCAAAGATGATAGAACAACCCCTAATTCACAAGGAAAAGAGCTTCATATCGTGGTCTTTATCTTGGATAGTGGTCCATAGGCTTATTTTAGGGCACGGACATCATTTCGCTATTCCTTTAGTCTAGATTCATTGATTTTATTAGTTAGGTCATAGCTCAAATATGCTTTCATTCATGCATTCATTTCATATTTCATAGCTTTATATGCATCTATTATTTTGTTCATGCTTATATATAATTTTTTATCATGATTGTTTAGATTTGTTAAAAAATGCCTCATCTAGAGAGGCATCACATCCCACTAAGTGTGCTTTGTTGTTTCCATGAATGCAGGTACAAGTATACAAGATTGAATCAAAGCATCAAGAGCACAAGGATCCCTCTATGACCAGATATGGATAAAGAGGCATCTATAAGACCTCATACAATTTCATGTGCGAGATCGAGATGCCTACAGATGCACACCACCCCTTTGCAAGGGGAAATTTTATGCACCATTACTTCACTTGTTATTCATTGTATCAAAATGGATATCCCTCAAAGGCACCGATATGTAACCGGGCTTAATATAAATAAAAGTATCTTTCTCTTTGTTTCATTTCCATGTTATATGCATTGCATGGTCTCTCATTTCATTTTGAGATAATATTGCTAAGTAGGATAAGGGTGCGCACTTCCTGGGATCACACAGATGGTGATAACAGTAGTAACCTAACCAGGTTTTTTATTCTAGATGTTTCACTAATGTCTCAGGTGTATTTTTATATGTAGGTTTGGCCACTCTGGTCAACAATGGCCATTAGATCTTAGCCGCTATAGCTGACAATGGCCAGATATAGTCACTTTGGTTGATAGCGACCAGAATCAAGGTGCAATAGAGTTCAAAATTTCCATCACCAGAGTAGGATTTGAGGTAGGTTTCATCCTCTATTATATCTATGATATTTTGTCTGCATTTATTTTCCATAAATAGTAAGCAAAAACATAGACTAAGTTAGAAAAAATGAAGAAAATAAAAAGAAAATCACACTATACATTTCTTAGATTTCTATAGTTTCCTCTAGGTACTTCTACAAATAGTGGACCTATACTTGTAAGGTTTGCCCTAGTCTCTAGTGTGCTAGCATTCTGTGTGATTAGTTTGCTTGCATTTGGCCCAATAAGTAGGCCGCCCATTCACAAAGTAGGAGGTACATTGCATAAAAATCATCTAGAATAAATTAGATATGCATCTCTCTGAAAGAAAAAATTTATTTTTAGGCATGTAGTGGTGTAAAGCATCATGTTGGTTGATGCATAATTCTATATTTCAAATTTTAAAAGGAACCCTAAATACTTGCATGTTCCACAAGAACATTGGTAAGTTTATATTTCATCACCAACCCCCTATTCAGCTCGGTGACATTTGAATTCATCTCCTTCCACCGGCTTATCCCTAGACATCCTTAGATAGAATAGGGAGCTCCTTTCTAGTTGACATGGGTCACTTGTGTTCAAAATATCTCCCACTATTTCATAGTTGAAGAGCTAGGCAAACCCTCCACCAGGATTTAAGCGGTGTACCCTAGACTCTTTTGAGAAATCATGTTTGGCACTAGTTTTCCTAGTTTCCAACTAGATTGAATTCCCTAATTATACGTCCAAACATGAACAAGAAGTTAATATAAAAAACAAATCCAAACACACCATATAGTTTAGGGAACACATAAATTCTTAAAAGAGATAAACACATGCTTATTTTGTTTGTGTAATTTAGAAACTAATCAAGAAGATAATGCATAATTAGAATGGTGAACACATGGAGAAACTACCCTCAGTCTAATACCGATGGGGAGACTAATGATCATCACACTCATAGTCACACTGGAATGGAGCCACCCACTCATAGTGTAGCCAGATGAAGTTCGACAAGTCTTAGGGATGATAATTCAACCCTTGGGGGAACTCCACAAGAAACCCTAGCAAGAGATACATATTTTGGTTCCTCACTTCAAGGACATGAGGAGGCCTCAAGGTCCTCCTTGAAACACAGGAATGAGGAGTCTTCATGGCACCTCTCATCGCATAGACAAGAGGGTGCATCATGACCTCCCTCTTCACAATGACATGCGAAGGCATCTCAACCTCCCTTGTCATACAAACATACAAAGGCTAAAATACCTTTGTCATTGCATTGGCATGAGGAATCATCAAGACCATCCTCATTGCATAGGCACACATAAAGTGCAAGTCTCCAAACCTCATATGATCATCCCATTGAGGGGTAAGATATTTGGGCCACACTTAGTCGTAGACCCAAGATATCTTATAGCCTCCCTGTAGATAGGAGAATACCATTAAACCATGAGCTCATTGGTACCAATAGGACTTCGCAAGACCAGTCATGGAGGACTCAACAAATTTATGAGTTGGATTGAGTTCCTTCAAGAACAACTCCTAGAAGTATTGCTATAGAACATTCTGCTTCAGGAAGTTCATGTAGTATAGCCAATAGGCACACCAATGAACCAGGGGAAGCTCCAAAGCAACCTTGAAACACATACACTGCTTTAGATCATGAAGGTACTCAACCCATAATACTATACATAGATCAAGTCACTCTAGTGGATAAAGGTCAAGCATACAATGGGATCCTACCCAAAGTACCTAAGCACTAGAACTCACACGAAGTTAGAAATACATGAGCCTTCAATAGCAGTTTTCTCTGACCACTTGCATAGGTTTGAATAGGAACTACGCATTGAGAGGAAACTTTTAGAATCTCTTGAGCAAGAAGAGAGAAGGAAGAGGTGCACCCACCTACAATAACAACACTTAAGAGAAGAAAGAGTTGAGCATGAAGAGCTAGCAGAGAGGCTAGATCAGATAAATACACACATAGGTGATGAGAGATACCAGCATGAGAGATGTGTCAATTCTCAATAGGAGAGAAGCACTAGGCTAGAAAATAAGCATGCTCACCATAACTCACCACATAACCAACACTGGGACCTTGAGCAAACCCAGTTCAATGAGGAAAGGGTAAGGATGAAAGACCAAGAATAGACATATCCTGAACCTCCATCCATGGTTATAGGGGATGAGTATAGACACAAAAACTAGGACAACATAGGGGTACCTCCTTTGCCAGCACGAGCTAACCTTCAGTAACATGAGATTATTTTCTCAAAGGTATACCAGATGCTCACTGAGAGAGTCAAGTCTCTCAATAAGTAAGACACAAGTATACAGAATCCAACATTAATCAAGATTCATAACTAGCCTCTATGCGCCTTAGTCCTGAGTCCAACTTATCCTAGGAGCTTTGAGATGCCTAGGTTAGAGAAGTTTAAGGGGGAAGGAGATGCGCAAGAACAAATGACCAACATCATGAATGCAGGATTCTGACTTGAGAATAATGATTCCCTGATGCTAAGGACATTTATCATGATGTTATCAGGTGTGGCAACACACTGGTTCAACTAGTTGCCTAAGCATAGCATCACCGGTTTTTAGCAAGTGGTGAATGCATTCGTAGAATGGTTTTCCTTCATAGCAAAGAAAGGTAAACTTGTCTGATCTGGACACTTTGAAATAGTATGATGATGATCCAGTGATGGACTATGGGGATAGTTGGAGAAAAATCATGGCAAAACTATCATTCTCCATCTCCACAAAGGAACTTGTATGGATGTTCACAAAGAGTTGCACAAAACACATTTCCTTGCTCTTGCAGTTGTCGTAATATGAATCATTCAAAGAAGCCTTGGATCGAGATAAGCTTATCAAAGAAATTAAGGTCGATGAGGAAGACCTTAAGCTCCACAAAAATAAAGAATGGAGAAAGAACAACCAGAATAACAAAAACAAGCAAAAGCAGGCCAAGCTTGCTCAAGTTAATTAGGTTGTATTGGCTTCACCAAAGGAGGGAAATGGAAAAAAACCCTAGAATTACCAAGCTCACCCTCCACCAACCAACTATGATCCTAAGAAAAATCAAGGACAGAAAAAAGAGCGGCAACCACCTCGCTACTACATGCCTCTGAACGAATCAATGCAATTAGTGTTTAATCAGTTGAATGAGACAGAAAGGATAAGGTTTCCTGACATACAACTTTTGGATCCTAATTTTACCAAGCCAAGGGGATACAAGGAAAAGCAATATTGCCCATACCATAAGAGACAAGGGCATGACATCGAGAATTGCATCAGATTCAAGAATATTTTACAAAACATGATTGAAAAGGGAGAGCTAAAAGATGACAACCTGCTGGCTTCTGATAATAGAGATATGGGTTATACCGAAACTCTTTGCCCAATCACGAGGTCCGTAGGGATCAAGGCACCTAGTTAAACTAGGTTTTAGTCAAGCTATCCATTCAAAGGTACATATGAATGGTTGAGTTGGTTAATGTGGTAACCAAGAGTTGAAGATATGGGTAACCATAGCCTCCAGCAGATCCCATCAATTTATGGCTACACCCTGATAGAGACAAGTGTAGGACAACCCTCTAGGTCTACCGGTGAGACCTATGGTTACTATTAGGAGTATAATAGAACAAAATCTACAAATTACTCTAGCTCAGCTATCCATCTATGATCTCATACAATAGTCCCCTAGGCATAGGGAAAATTTAATGGAGATATTGAGATAAATCGAGGTCCAACCCCAGAATCCTGATGCATTCACACATTTTGTGGGGCAAGTGCAGTAGTTCCAAGAGCTTGTGATTATTTTTTATGATGACAAAATTAAGGTAGTACCTACTGCATCTACCGACCCACCTCTTTACATTATTACATCAATCAATGATTTTCTGTTCAAGAGAGTTCTAATTGATACGGGTTCATCGATCAACATCATCACCACTAAGGCTATAGAGCACTTGAAGATCCCTAATTCCAATATCATTTTTCCTATAAAGGTAGGACATAAGACCATCCCCATTATGTATCATGTGTTATAAGGGGCGATGGAATATATCATCATTTTAGGGCATCCCTATATTAGAGACATGTAGTGTGTGCCATCAATCCTACACTAATGCATCAAGTATGTGAACGAGGGACACGTTCACATGGTTTTATCTGATGAAGAGCCATTCAAGTACGTGCATCAAGTTAAATTCCTTGGGGATTTTATCCTTCCATCAATGCACTTGTACATAACACCTTCATCCCCAACCATGCAGCTAGGAAGCAAAAACAAATCACGGCGATGTGAGCCATCCATGTTAGCACCACCTCCCATATCTGAAGCTACTAGCAATTCTAAAAATCCTTCAATAGATAAGGAAATATATAAACAAAAACTAAAGGTTCCCCTAGTGGAGAAATAACCCGAGGTGCTCCCGACCATAGCAACTACAAGAAGCCTAGGTCTGTATGATTAGGGGTGTCGGTTGCCATTTCAATCGTAGTACCAACTACATATTAATAGGTGTGGTTTAGGCTATTGAATGTGGGATCACAATGACTCTTTTGAAGTAGCTCTAGATAGATTACACATTGGGTTAGAGGAGGATATTGATTGGAATCCTTATCAACCCCTCAGTAGAAACTATTTGGGTGATGGATGGGTTTCGATGGTCAATATCATACCACCTGATTAGTATCACCTTAAATCCTCTTTGTAAATGCCCCCATTAGGAGCTATCCTGTGGTAGTAAGAGCCAATGCATGGATATGAGTGAGAGAAGCATTATTATGTTCCAAGCAAGGATGAAGATGGAATCGGCCTAGCCTACCATGGGTCTCAGTATGTGAAAAATATTACTTGGACAGACCACGTAGAAATTGGCTACCTCTTAGATGAGAATGAATACTTCTCATATGAGGGTGGATACATGTTAGATAAAAGTGGATATAAGTCAAAGGACTCAATAGAGATGGCATATCTATGGCCTAGACATATGAGCTACATCGTTCGGCCAGAGACAAATGCCAATGGGTTTTTTATAAGTGATGATGACTATGAAGATAAGACCAATATGGCTTATCTGAGGTATCAAAATGCAAACCACCATCCCATCCTAGGCCTAGAAACCAATGCCAATGGCTTATGTATAAGCAATGATGACTTTGAGGATGAGACTAAGGTATCTTATCTTAGACCTTGACACTTACGGTGAGTCGATCTGCTTATGGAGAGATAAGCGATACTCCATGACATTGATCCTAACCTTTGCTTCCTAGGAAGACAAATAAAATTATATTCCATTCACTGCATGGTCAACCCGAATCCACCCACCTTTAGAGAGCAACTTTTATCTAACGACCCCATAATATTGTCCATCTACAAATTGGATCCTAAGATCCCTATGTCCCTAGAGCCTCATCATGAGTATGGAAGGCACACCTAGGATATAGAGTTTCACCCACATGGTCCTGGAGATTTCACTCCATACATAAACATGATCTCCCTTTATTTGACCACTCCACTCCATAACCCTGCAGATCCTACAATACCATTGTGTCTTAACATAGACACTCTTAATTGGGATCACGTTGACTCACCTTTAGATCCTGAGGATTTCTTCCCTAATGAAGGGATACTACAACCATTTCATTTTTCATCAGGTTGCATGTATGATGTATACCATGGTGGTCTCGATCCTAAGTCAGTTGGAACTATAAATACATTAGATGACATTAATTTAATCCCCACTCCTCACCAGCTTGAGCATGGGTCCCATATGGAAATAGAGGAGACTTTAGAGGTAGACATCAACAGTGATCCCTCTCAACCAAAGAAATTTAAGTATGGAAAAAGCTTATCTCTAGAATAATAGGCCATCATAATTCCTCTACTAAGAGAGAGACCAAATCTCTTTGCTTGGACCTACAAAGACATGTCGGGGGTAGATCCAAAGTTGGTTGTCCACAACCTGTCAATAGATCCTGCAAAGAAACTGGTCAAGCAAAATCTTAGAAAGATGCATCCAACCATCACTTTGATGGTTAAAAATGAGTTGCAAAAACTATTGGATGTGGTATTTATTGTCCCCATTGACTACCCATAATGGGTATCAAATATGGTGCCCATAGGAAAACCTGATGGAAGAGTTCACATTTACACAGATTTTAGGGATCTCAATAGGGCAACTCCAAATGATTTGTTCCTATTACACAACATATATGCTCTTGTAGACGCAACTGCATGTCATGAGATGCTCTCCCTAATGGATGATTTTTTTAGTTACAATAAAATTTGGATTAAGCTCGAAGACCAGCATAAAAATGTGTTCACCACTCTATGGGGGACATTCTATTACAAAGTAATATCATTTGGCCTTAAAAATTTTGGTGCCACATATTAGTGGGTTATGACATAGATTTTCCATGATTACATGCATAAAATATTGGAAGACTACATCGATGATTTCCTAGCAAAGTCATTGCTACATGAAAAGCATGCTAAATCGTTCATAAGGATCTTTGAACACCTAATTGAGCACAATGTCAGGTTGAATCCCAAGAAATGCATATTTGGTATAACTTTTAGAAAAATATTGGGATTCATCATTTCTAAACAAGGCATCGAAGTAGACCCAGCAAAGGTAAAGGCTATCCTAGAAATGGGTTCACCCACAAACATCAAAGAACTAAGAATATTATAGGGCAAAGTAGCATCCATAAAGTGATGTTTTGCACAACTATCGAATAAATGTCGACCCATGAATTGACTGCTACATAAGGGGGTTCCATTCCGATGGTACAAATAATATCAACAAGCATTTGCTGAGAAAAAAGAGTACTTGACAATGCCACTAGTCCTAGCTCCACCAAGACTAGCCATGCCTTTCTTGTTATATATATCCGCTAAATATTTTACTTTGGGCACCATGTTGGTTCAAAATAACATGCAATACAAATAACAAGCGATATATTACATGAACCGCACCTTGGTGAACTATAAAATTGTATATGCATACGTGGAGAAGTTGTTCTTAATAGTAGTATTTGCAACCAATAAATTGCACCACTACATGCTAAGCCATATGAAATATGTGATATCCAAACAAAATCCTTTGCAGTATATGATGAGCAAGACATATCATAACACACATACTGCAAAATGGATCATGTTATTGATAGAATTTGATTTGGAATTCATAAGCCAAAATTCCATCAAGGAACAATTCATAGCTAATCAACTAGCTGAGGTGCCTCTTAAGAAAAATAGGACCCTTACCATAGAACTTCCCGATGATGTGGTCTTTGCACTATTAGAAGCACCTGAATCCAAAGAACCAAAAAATAAAATTGACATGATGTTGTTCTTCAATGGTTTTAAGTGTGAGAAATTATGTGGTGTGGGGATTATCTTTTTCATGCCATAGGGAGCTTCGATGACATTTTCATTCAAGTTATACTTTCCTTGCACAAATAAAAATACTGAATATGAGGCCCTAATATTGGGTCTCCAAACAGCCATCACCATGAAAATCAAAAGGCTAAATATCTTTGGTGACTCCCTCCTCATAGTCAACTAGGTTAAAGGACTATTTCAATGCTAAGATCCAATCCTAAAAGCTTACAAGGAGATTATTGAAACATATCTAGCCAAACTAGAGTGGTATGACATCGAAGCAATCCCTCTTTCATCAAACAAATTTGTGGACACCATGGCATCTTTGGGATCCTTGATCCCTCAGAATCCATATACCGATTTCACCACCATTCATGTCAAAATACTTTCACATTCAGTGATCCAGTGTGAGGCTTTTGATAAAAAGGAATTAGTCAACATGATCCATATAGATCCAGACCACGACTGGTTTTGTAGAGCCTTAAAATTATTAAAAATGGTACCTTGGGGTTCATTGATTTCTCAAGGTCCTATGGGGAATGATACTACTATTCACCACAAGGTTATTTCTTAGTCTATGTTCATACAAATTGAATGTCATGAGGATCAAGTCATCTTATTTATTGAGGTTTTAGCCTATCATGATTGGCTATCTCAATTACAAGACTTTCTTAGACTTGGAATTGTCCCATAGGGATTATCGCATGTCGAGATATGAGCATTCAAGCAGAAAGTGACTAGATATGTCTTTCTAGGAGGCATATTGTATCATCGAATCTACAATGGAGTTCTCCTATGTTTCTTAGAGCCCCAAGAATAAGCTTGGATGATTTTTCAAGCTCACGACAGTACATGCGATGGCCACTTCAACTGCATGTCTATTGCCAAGTGCATTATTCAAATGGGTTATTACTGTCCCACCATTGAGAACGATTATTGTAAGTATGTCAATAAATACATTAAATATCAAGATCATGTAAACTTGACACACTTGCCATCTTAGGCCTTATAGCCCATTCAGGTGGCTTGGCCATTTTCTCAGTGGGATTTCGATCTGATTGGAAATATTTCTCCCCCATATTCGGGCTGACACATGTTCATCTTAATAACCACTGAGTACTTCACCAAATGGGTGGAAGCGATCCCCTTAATCTCAACAATTGATTCTCAAATTGTGGAGTTTATACTTCACAATATCATTTATCATTCGAGATACCCTTCAAGATAATATTGGATAATGGTCTATCATTCAAAAACAAAAATGTGCGAGCTATAACAACCAAATACAACATTCTGCACAATTTTTGAAACCATACTATTTGTAGGCAAATGGGCAAGTAGAGGCCTTAAACAAGACAATAGTAGCCATATTAAATAATACGATGAAAGAAAATCATAAATATTGGCATCTGCAAATACCTTTAGCATTATGGGCTTAGAGGACTAGCATACAGATGCCCATTGGGGAAACACCATTTTTGCTTGTATATGGTGATGAGGCCATTATACCCTTAAAGTTGGAAATTATGACATTACACGTCACATTGAAAGAGTTTATCAATGACGACACTATACGGTAAGCTTGCTTGGATCAACTGACCCTCCTAGATGAATGACACATCAATGCCATTAAGCACCTTAATATTTACCAGGATCATCTAACACGAGAATATAATGATAGATTCCACCTGAGAGGATTTAAATTTGGGGATCTTATGCTGAAAGAAAACTAGAAGAATTCAAATATATCATCGCACGTATGAGATAAATTTATGGCTAATTGGGTAGGTCCCTATATCATATCAGAGAATATTGGAACTGGGGTATATAACCTAGAAATGCTAGAAGGTGTTGAGGAGCCAGATCCCCTCAATATCATTCATCTAAATGTGTTTCATGCATGAACCAAAAAAATATCAAAAGAATTCAAATAATTCCAAAATTCCAGAAATAATAGAAATCATAAAATCTAAAAAAATCTAAGAACATTAAAATAAAAAACAAAAAGCTCCAAAAGCATTTTAAAGGCATCTTGAATCCCTTTGGTCATATCACAAAAAGCTCCAAAAGCATCTTGAAGCCCTTTGATCATATAACAAAAAGCTCCAAAGACATCTTAAATCCCTTTGGTCATATCACAAAAAGCTACAAAGGCATATTGAAGCCCTTTGGTCATATCACAAAAAGCTACAAAGGCATCTTGAAGCCCTTTTTTCATATCACAAAAATATCGAAAGGCATCTTAAACCCCTTTGGTCACATCACAAAAGGCTCCAAAGGAATCCTAAAGCCATTTGGTCAACAAAATAGCAAAATGGTCATAATAAGAAAAAATAAAAAACAATTGAAATCATCAAAAACACAAAACTATTTGCATTGGCATTCCATATTTTGCATTCACCTAGTCACATTGCATATAGGCATGACCATCCATTACATTTACATTAGATATAGTTGTGTTTGCAATCTTACAAGTGACACCACACTTGTACATCAATTATGCATCTTAAAAATCAATCATCATCCATCACCCATGAGTGTAACTATGTTTTTTAACACAACCCCTCCTATTGCTATAAGGAATGTACTAGGGTTTTCTGGTCACTCAACCATACCTAGTGGTTTTATCAAACTTTGTAGAAAGTAATCTTAGATTTTTATAGGTAAGGTTTAGTTTTGATAGCACCTGGTATATTTCAGAATCCCATAACTAATCAAAACACTAAAATCCTAGTTGAAACAAGGGAAATATGAATGCTACGAAGTGGTATTAGGTATCCTAAGGTGAAAAGGTTTATATTTCTCATCCCCCTATGCGACCGGCTCAAAAATTTTGAGAATTGGCAAAAGGACAAGTTTATCCCTACCCAAAGAAATCCCTTGCTTTAATCAAAACAAGCAAAATCCTGGACAAAGTAAAAGTCATAAGTAAAGTAAAAAAGTGATTATCATCACTACCAAAATCCCAAACAAAGCAAAATTCAAAAACAAAGAAATAGTTATTATCATCACTAGATAAATCCCTTGCTCAAAAGAAAAACAAAATTTAAAATAAACAGTGATCTTCATAACTAAATCATGATCAAGTATTCCAAATAAATATGAAGAAAAGAAGGGAGTATGAACTTGAATCCTTGGAATTATTAGCATGAACGAGCCTCAAGTTATCCTTACATACGACGATATGTTTATCACATTAGCATATTGCTTTTGAATAGACCAATGTTTGCATGTGGAAGATCTATCTTTAGGTGTCATGTATTACCTAATGGTATAATCCAACTGAGTCCAGCTTAGGATCAGGATAAACATTTGAGGATCCCCAATACAATAATGGACTAAATGAATCTTGCCTGGCACTGGGGTATGCTATGTTCTATCTAATATATTAATTTGCACACATAGGTATAATGAGTATCTAGGTCTACATAACAAAGATTTATCCTTCAAAGGCTCTGTATGATCAGTATACAACTATTTGATGAAGCAACTAGGGTGTTTGAGTCTCATGGAAAATCCCAAAAATCCTACAATAGCAACAAACCATATCATCAGTCACATAAAAAAAACTTTATTTAAGAGGTATTGTACACTAAATGAATGCATATAATAGGATAGATATCGGATAAATATCAAGAATAATAGTAAAACGACCACTGACTATTCTTGCATATCTATAGCAACCTATAAAGAAACCCATCATCTCACCTCACACTTGATGCTTAAATAATTAACTCTTATTATGAGAAGTATTATTTATTCATGGTTTTTATACACTTTGTGGTGTCACCCATTAGATCATCAAACTCATATCACATCATGTCATATATTTTAAGTGATTAAATCATACAGGTTCATTCCATTAGATCATCAACATAACATAAAAATATTCTATTTTCCATATCATTACAACATAAGGTTAGATGCATACAAACTCATCAAAATCAAATATACATGTAACAACAAGCATTGCATACATATGTGCATCTATAATCATCATCTAGATAATGGCATCTACACATCCACACATCATAAAAAATAAGTCATGAAATCCACATAGCATTAGATCATAAAGTAGGTCATCTAGACATACACATCATAACATCTAAATCATCACATCACTTAAAATCATATACTACATCCATAAACATAAAAGCATTGTCATAACAGATACACACATGGTGAGTCTCAAAGTTTAGATATCATAAAAAAAGTGTATCCAAATAAGTACATGTAGGTACAAAAAGTGCCAATAAGGCTGCAACTATGTAGGTCGGTTGACCTTACACCCAAATAGAGGTACAAAATATCTAAAAATCCATGGTGCTCAAGAGTCGCCTGCACCACTAGTACCACCTCTGTCCTCACCTCCCCCTCTAGGAGGTGACATAGAACTGGAACCCTTAGTCCACTCTATCTAAAACTTGGTTTGGTGGCTAGATCGAGCTAATGACTACTATGAAGTGCTCTGGTCGGTCCTCTATGAACCTCCTACCCGAAGCCTCTTTAGTAGATGGCCTCCTTATATCCTGACCTCGTGATCCAATGCAAGGATATAGGCAACATATCGAGTGTGCTCCTCCAAATAATCTACTAACAATCCATGCAAGCGATGGATCTTCACACCTGTATTTAGACCACCTGGTCCCTAAGGAACTATAGGATGTGGTGTAATATGGATCTAAGCCTCATATCGCTCGATAGTAACCCATGCAAGCTATCTCTGGAGATATATAATAGTAACATCCCTCTGCTTAACCTAGATTTGTGATGTTTGTAGCTTAATATTAACCTGGTGTAGCTGAGCCTGGAGAAGAGACTCTTACTCCTTAGGGGCTAACTCATCCTCATCCTTAAGGGTAAACTATTCCTCTATAGTTGGCTCCTTTACCACCTACTCCTACTACCCTGCCTGTCCCCAATCATCTGTTCGAGCGTGCACTCGACATCCATCAGGATCCTCAGCCTTAGCCTCTTCCAAGGACCACCCTAAGCGACCACCACCCTACCATAATCACATACCCCACTAGAGTTTTTACACCTTTGTATCCCCAGCATTGGCTACACCGTGATCAACTACAAGAGGGTCTTCCTCCTCTAACACTATTGTAACTCATGGTGGTGGTAGGTTCTTATCTATGGCAATCCGATGGTAGAAAACTGGCTCAAGGGGGACATCCTATTGAATGCCAAACTTTCAAAGAACCTTGGAGTAGTAGAATAACTATCTAATGTCATCCTTGTGACCAATCAACCATCAATCGTGTTGAGTCATTGTGGTGAAGCTAGCAGGATCCTCTTAAGTAGGGAACTCATGGTAAGGTCTCCAAATGATATCATCAGCTCTTAAAATAGTCAAGGATGTCATGTAATGGGACAACTCCCCTGCAAATATTTGAATCTTGCGCTCCTTGAGTGCTCTAGGACACCTGGATTCATAACACTAAACATCCATATATAGCATAGAAATATACATTGGAAATCATGTAGGGCGGTCAATATTAATATGCTCCCATCCCCAGATCTGGAGAAGCAGGTTGCAGGCAATATTGGATTTTTTGTGGCACTGGATGTAGTATAACTTGTCATATCACTGAGCCAGCAGTGTACTCCCTCAAGAATAGAAAATGGACTCCTCACTATCAAAAAAAATTTGTACCATCACTAAAAGGTTTCATGGGAACCTCAATGCAGAGCATTCAGGCATGAGGATGTTGTATATAACCATTAGTAATATGGTGTGCAACTAGGAAAATACATCTACCATGTACCACCGAGAAACTAAAATCTTACCAAAGTGAGTGTCCTTGAAGGCAATGGTGGTGTACCTCCCAAATACCCTTGTGAATACTACCTCTTGAGCATTGGTAGAAGAAAATACAATGGTAACTCCATCAAAAGTAATCTTGTAAATCTTGTAGACATCCCCCAGCATGATGGTCATATCACTGGTGGGAAGGTGGAAGGTGTTGGTCCTAGGATCCCACCGGTGGGCTAGGGTAGTCAAGTAAGCCTGATCTGACATGACCATCGATAGGCCAGTGACATACTGGAGCTCTTGAGCCTTAATCCAAGCCCACTCCATGTCATCCATCTCATGCAAGAGATCATAAAGTAGCTTTGGGTCCCGAGCCTAAGCATATAAGATCTAAGAGTACAAAATAAAGCTTAAATCAAATTCACTGACAACTAAATATAACAAGATGAAAAACGGTGCTAACTAATATAATATGCATTTAAGACAACAATCATGAGGATTAAATGCACCTAAACATACAAAAAAATCAAAAACTATGTCTCAAAATTTCAAAAAAACCAATTAAAAGACAAAAAGAAAAACAAAAAAAATAAAAAAATCAAGAAATAATCTAAGGCTGCCTGGCCACTCATGCCAAGAGTGGCCATTAATTGGCCACTGAAGCTGATAGTGGCCAACTTCCAATAGTAAAAAATATGATCGTTGGAAATCAAACTGGCCGCTGACAGCAGTAGTGGCTAACCCAAGATAGGATTGACCGCTCTGAGCGGCCACGGCCAGTCGGCAACACACCAAAAATGTCTCCCAAGGGCCAAAAATAACAAAAAAATTGTAAAAAAATGAATTTAAAAGAAAACCCATCTATATAAACCTTAAATTGAGCCTAACTATGGGTTTGATTCATTTCTAATAAGGTTAATGATGTTCCTTGATTGGATTATTCAATTTGGTTTATTTTACCACAAAAAGAGAGAAGGCTAGGGTTTAGATAAGTACTCATGAAGATCCAGCTCATCCACTAGTTGAGGCATCTTCCCACTTAGCCATTGTATCTTCTCAGTATCAAATCCACAATTTTGCACATCATAGTTGCACAAACACACCCTAGAGCTCCAAAAGCGTAAACTAACAACTAACAACAATGACAGCTCAAACCCTACTTTTTCCTTTTATTTTCCCAATTGATGGTATGGCTTCTACCGATGTCAAAAACTCTCACTTCCTAGCCGCTGGACCTGATAGTGGCCATAAAGCAGTAATTGGGGGTTGCTGGACCTGACAACAATCAAAAAATAAGAAGTTTCATCAAATTCTCACCCTAGAACATTACAAAATGACCCATAAAAAGTATCTATTGGTCATAGACATGAAAACTCAACCAATACCAAAAATTTGCATACATCAAAATCCAAAAACATCATAAAATTCAAAATCCAAAATCAAATAGCAACCAAATCCCAAATAAGCCTCGTAATCAGTTATTTTCTCTATACACTTGGCGATTGCAGTGACTAGAACTCCTTACAATTTGGCAAGACGAGTAGATTACCATAAGACCACTTGGGGCAAAACGATCATAGTATAATTGAGATGCTTCCATTAAAACCCAAAGAAGGTCGTTTGTGGCCAGACTACCCCATGGGAGCGAGGATGCATCTCAATTATCCTATAGAAAAATAGTGAGTCAACATAAGCTAAATTAGAAGTGCTATCACCTAGATTCCCTAAGAAGGCCATTGCGGTTGAACCACCCCATGGGATAAAGGTGTGCAATTACCAAATAATGTTGAAATAACACCTGGATGGGAACTACACTATAGCAGTAGAGAAACCCTCTAAAGAGGTCCAAATTATTCATTTTTGGTCAAGCGACTCGTTTTATTAATCGTCCTTTCCCTCATCGACTCGTCACTTGATGGGGTAGTAAAAATTTTAAAAACTAATAATCAAAGCCAATAAAATATCATCTCGATCATGTCAGATTTACATTCATCTCATGAATCATTGTCGAAAACTATCATAAGCTTACCCTTTGCTAGGGTAAAAATCAAATATGATATTTAAGTTTTTAGCTCCCCTCCTTTCGGACATATAGTAGTATTGAAGCTACTCAATTTCTTGATGAGAAAGTGTAAACTTCCACAAATTTAAGCCTTTCATTCTGTTGGAAGCAATGATTCTAGGATTTTTGCCCTCCCACATGACTAGGGCATCCTATGTTGATCAAATCATTGATCATCATCCAACCTACAATATGGCCCTAGGTGGTCTATTTTTTCTCTGCTTGCTCACAGTGCATACCAAAAAGGGGTATCTATAGAGACCTAAAATACATCATGTTTAGGAGACTACCCATATGGGCACATCCACTAACCATATAAACCCTCTTGGATCTCTCTAAGAGAAAACAGTGGTCCTAACCACTCAAAAAGGGTAGTTCTAGCCCATCTATACTTGGCTGCTCTCAAGATGAGTGGCCATCACACCTGGCCACTAAAGACTACAGTGGCTACACCTGGCTATTGAACCTGATAGCATCCAGAATCACACATAGTCTGATCATGAATATAGGTCTAGATCATGCAATATGATTGCATATTTGCATGGATAATGAGAATATTTTGGCAAGGAACTCTATGAGATCTTCCTAACTACCCTTTTCATGGTAGTTGGTGACTGATGCTCCTCAATTAGGATGGTTAGTCGCATGCAATTTGTACTAAAGCTTATCTAGGAAGTATAAGTTCTAGGCATGAGAGGGAGGTCTACATATAGAGTCTCCCATGAAAAGGAAAATATCCAAGAAGTTTCAAATTCAAGCAGCAAAGCCCTGCCAAAACAGAGAACTAAGCTACACCCCTTTGAGGAGGATCAAAGCACCTCTTGGCAGAGCTATGATCACACACTAGTTTTTAGATTCATTATTCTCAACCACTAATTAGTGTAGGAGATACACCAAGTGACACTTGAACATCAATTGCAGCAAAGAGGATAGCGCAACAACCCCTTATTCACAAGGGAAAGAGCTTCATATCACAACCACTATCTCAGATAGTGGCCCATAGGCTTATTTTAGAGCACATATGTCATTTCACTATTTATTTAGTATAGATTCATTGATTGTATTAGTTAGGTCATAGCTTAGATCTACTTCCATTCACGCATTCATTTTGTATTTCATAGCTTTATATGCATCTATTATTTTGTTTATGCTTGTATGTCATTTTTATCATGATTATTCAGATCTATTAACAAAGGTCTCATCCAGAGAGGTGTCCCATCCCACTAAGTGTACTTTGTTGTTTCCATGAATGCAGGTACATGTATACAGGATTTAATCAAAGCATCAGGAGCATAAGGATCCCTTCAGGACTAGATTTGGAGAAGGAGGCATATGTAAGCCCTCATATAGTTGTGTGCCAGATCAAGAGGCCTACGAAAGCGCACCACCCCTTTGCAAGGGGATATTTTATTCACCATTACTTCACTTGTTATTCATTGTATCAAAATGGGTATCCCTCAGAGGGATCGACATGTAACCGAGGCTCAATATAAATAAAAGGATCTCTCTCCTTGTTTCATTTTCGTGTTATATGCATTGTATGGTCTCTCATTTCATTTTGAGATAAAATTGTTAAGTAGAATAAGGGTGTATGCTTCCCAGGGTTGCACATATGCAATAGAAATGCAAATACATAGCTAAATGATAAATTATTTTTTTATAAAATTTATTTATTTATTTATTTATATTATTATTATTATTTTCTTTTATTATTTTGAGCAAGCAGGATGATAGTTGAAACAAAATCTACATGTGTCTCCTTTCTTGATAAAAATAATAGGTGTACCATGAACTATTTCATCAAATAAATATCTAAAATTTAAGCCTTATCGATAATTAGAATTACATAGAGGCTCCTTCATAGTTATTTATTTGGTAGCCATAACATGATAATCAATGCACTCTCAAACATAATTATTCTTTTTAACATAATGAGGAGCAATTCCTAACTTCGTAAGATTACTATAGGATAATGAAGGAGGATCCTTATTTAAATTGGAAAGCTTATTTTTGGAGCATATAGTATAAATCATATTATAAAACAATATATCAAAAGAATTCGAAGGACCATCATCCTCATCATCCACTCCTGACTTTTGATAGTCCATATATTTAGCATAAGTCATAATATGATCATCATCGTCAAATGGTAAAGGTTGGTATTTTCTAGGTATAAATCCTATGCCACATCTCCCATGCTAGATCTTGACATCCAAATGTTCTTGAATGCCCTTCTGATGTGGCCCCAAACCTTTACCTACATATCCTATACTTGATAGGATCTATTTAGGAAGTCGGTAGTCATTGGAAAGGTAACAATGAGTAAAATAATAGTCAATTGGAGAGATATTTCTACCATGTATATTTTCCTTGAAGGTAGATTCTACAAATATAAAGGTACATCTACCAATGTGTACAACATCAGCTTTATTATGGGGAAAACCCATGATTCTAGGTGAAGGTGGTAGCTTGGCAAGATTCAGAAGAGATTCTCAAAGAAATTAATTATCATGATGAGTAGAAATTTAGGATATGTTCTTCACTCTATTTAAATTTTGAAAATGCTATGATATTTGAGATGAGGGACGTGGAGAAATCATTGAAAAAATAGGAAAAAGGTTGAACTTAGATTAAGCTTGTTCTACATTTGAGAAAATCTCAAATGGTCAAGAGTCACCCGAAATGGTGATAACTTGATTTTTAATTCAAAATTTTAGCATTGATGAAGAGTAGAAGGCATGGCCTTCATTGCATGGATCCAAGGATATCCAAGAAGAAGATTAAAATATGTAAGATAATATATCATATAAAATAAAGTATCCAATATTTTAGGCCCAACCTTAAGGGGAAGAGATATAACTCTGTAGACCTCTTGTGACTCATTGTTGAAAAATTTTATGATGACATTGGATTTTGTTAAATCTTCCTCTTTTAATCCAAATTTTTGAAAAAATTGATATGTACAGAAATTGGGGGAAGAACCATTATCAATCAATATTCGCTTAATAAAGGTATCCCCAATAAGTGTAGTGATGTAAAGGTAAGAATATTCTTGTAAGTTTAAGGAAGGATTGGCATCATGTGAGAATGATATGTGATGTATTCCAAAAGATCCTACAACATCCACCATGGCATTAGGAAAAATATCTAAGGAAATATATTTTTGTTTTAGAAATTTCATCAAAGCATCTCTATGGTTGGGAGAATTTTGCAAGAGTTCTAAAATGGATATTTTAGTCAGAGTATTGGCTAACTATTTTTGGAGATAAAATGAAACCCTAGGTTGGGCTTTCAACACTAAAGGTGGAGCCCCTATATATAAAATATTTCTCTGACTATTCTTTTATACCAAACTGGATTGTAATGCAAAATTCTATCCTTATTGAGAATGCTGAGTAAGTTGAGTCTGAGCTTGCCTTCTTCTAGTTATCCCAACCATGCCAACCATATTTCCATAAGGAGGAGGTTCATTATGATGAGCCACCTAATTAGCTACTTTTTTATTATGTTTTGGCAATGGATCCTTTAACATTCCCATATCTTAATTTGTATTTGAAGCTTTTTGATTAGGAACTTGATTGTTTACTAAATAAGAACTACCCATATCAATACGTCCTGCATCGATCAAATATTGAACCACATAGTTCAAATTATTACAAGAGTTTGTCCAATATTCCTCTACCCTATGATATGCACAATGCTGACATGCCTTATACCAATGAGTTGTAGTATCTGGTTACCTTATGGAAGGTAACTCAATTGTATTGGCTTCTAAGAGTTGTTTTAAAACTTTTTCCAGGGACATATTAAGTCTCGTAAAATTCCTTTGTGGAGTTTTCTGAAGTATTGTATTTTATAGGTCGTTAGTGACATTTTTAACATGCTTGCTATCCATTCCACCATCACTTTGTGTGTGCTTGTTCTTATGTTGAGACTTAGTTGGTTTATCTTCTTTGACTTTGTGTTGGCCTCTTCGGATAAGGACCTACTCTACTTTCCTGGCTAATTTAATTCTTGATCAAAGGATGTAATAGTAGTAGTCTCTAATGCATAAGATAATTGCTCTTGTAAATTGCCAATAAATATCTCAAGCATATCATCTAGTTGTTGTGGTGCAGTGGTAAATGCCCTAGGTGCTGGTAGAGGCCGACCCAGGTTCCATTCTCCTTGTCTCCATCCTATAGATATATGGTATAGTTAGGAATGTCCTATGTGCTAGTAGAGGTCAACAAGGATCCATTCCTCCTATGCCCAACCTTTTGAAAGTGGCACCTCAAAAGGGGTGTTTTCCACTATAAATTAGTTTTATCTACTTGTTGTTGTGTAGTGGTAAATTCCCTGGGTGTTGGTAGAGGCCAACCTAGGTTCCATTCCCCTTGTCTCCATCCTGTAGATATATGGTATAGTTATGAATGTCCTATGTGCTAGTAGAGGCCGACAAGGCTCCATTCCTCCTATGCCCAACATGTTGAAAGTGGCACCTTGAAAGGTGTGTTTTCTACTATAAATGAGTTTTACCCAGGTGTTGTAGGTGAGTTGGATATGAGAGGGCAACCCTCCAAGGGAGGTCCCAAGTTCGAATCTCCACCCTACCAAAAATCTGAATTGGGTACCAAAAATCCAATTGATAATGTTGGTGTAGGTAGGGCTGGGTGCGACTCCTAGGTGACTTTGATGATATAGAACCCCTTGTTCGTGGTCTCTTAGACCAAGGTGGCTCCGCAAGGGGTTTTTCACTAAACAAAAAAAACAAAAAAAAAAATCTCAAGCATATCCTTTAGAGGTAAAGTATATCTCAAGAATCCCACTAAACTTCTTCAATGAGCTAATAATTCTAAAAAAAATTCCTCTTTACCTTGTTTAAAATTATAAAAATCTTTCATTGTTGCTTCCTTTTCAATATAGGTGCCAAACTATTGAACAAATAATTCTGCTATTTATTCAAAATTCTTCAAGGAATAACTAGGCAACCAATAGTACCACTCTAATGTCATGCCACCAAGACTTTTAGGAAATGTTTTTAGTAACAACATGTCATCATATATGATATCATGGCAAGATGTTCTAAATCTTCTAAAATGCTCTATCAGATCTTGTATCCCCTTATATATAGGTAAAACTAGCATAGTAAAATACTTGGGATAAGGTCTCACAACAACAATGGAATCCAATGGCTGATTACATATTTCCTTATAGCTGTAAGTGGAAATTGAAGACTAAATCATCTCAACTTTTGAAACCAACTACTTTATCATATTTGTTAAATTTTGCACTTTTGGATTACTAGTATGCAACATCCCTAAATTCCCTAAATAAGGGATATATGTGTGTTGAGGAACTAGCTCTTGGATCATATTGGATGTATGGATACCATTTTTATATGTGGTACCTTCCTTCCAACATTGGTGGTTATAGTAGTGGCATTAGTTATCTAGTTTCTTAAATTATTAGGATGCATTATTTGAAGCAAGGGGTTACTTTGATTAAGCATAGGAGAGCTTATTGGAGGAGGAGGTGGAGAAGTCTCATGTCTTTTGAGATGAGCTTCTCATTCCATACCTTCCAATATCTTATATCTATTAGCTTTCATGAAGCCCCAAATATGCTCAATTGATGAAAAGATGAACCCACTATTAGGTATTTCATAAGGATCAAAACTTATCTCAGTTTCCATAGTATCTTGTTCTTCTAGATCTATGTTAGGATCTTCTCTATCGATCTGATCATCTTCCAAAGGAACATAATCAAACTCAAGGTGCTTTCACTAACTTCTAAGAAAAGGATCCATTAGAAGAGGAAAAATGATAGAAGAGAATACTAACAACAAGCACATAGAATTGTTTTTAAAGATGTTATTAATGATCTTCAACCATACAAAAAAATTAATGATATTGCTTAATATTTTAAAATAAAAGGTGTTCAGGTCAGGTTCACCAAATATCTAGAGAGAAAATTTCCCTATCACGTATGATTCTCAAGGTTGTATCCACAAGAGAAAGATATCCTTGAGGTGAACCATGAGGGATACATTATTTGACTTCACCAAGAATTATTTAAGGACTTGCTCCAACTCCATGATATTTTCAAAAATGTTTGATGTGTTCATTTCAAGACAATCACCTATGTTTGGTCTTTCTAGGTCTATGCTATGAAATATAAAGGACAATGCAAAAATAAAAAATATAGTAAGACAAGAGCTAACCCTATAATTATTCTTTATTTGAATACTTTATAGCCTTAGGATTTCAAATCAAAAAACTGTTAATCAAGGGCTCAAGAGGATATGCACAAATAGTATTAATCCTAGATGTACACTATACATATTATATTTTAATTGCCTAGAAATCAATTAAATGTATTCCTTTTAAGTTAGATCTAAGGTTTATAATAGAAATAGAAGGCACAAAAAAAATAGCCTAAATATTAATTAGGACACTTATCTTATCCTGTGGTTTATCCTTGCTCTTATCCATTGTCCAATGATATCAAAAATTCATGTTCTTGCAAGATAACTTAAGAAATACTTGGAAAATATAATCAGTTTTAGGAGGCTACTTAGGATATTGCACAATAATGCCTGGAGGTACAACAATCAAGCCTCCAAGGTCCTTTTAGCTTACCTTTTAAAAATGGAAGTGAAAGTTGACCTTTGGAAGAACACAAGCATATCACAATACAATAGAAAAAAATAATGAAACCATGGAATGAATGTATTAATATGTACTATATGTTGCCTATGATACAAATTTAGGGTTTGTGAAAAACTGTTTACCCCCAGATGTAGTCCAAGAAAAATTGCACCTTGTAATAGGCAACAATGATTTTGCATATCTGCAATAGTGCCCCATAGAAACCCATGCATGATTTCATAGAAGTGAGGTGAAAGACCTCAGATCAATACAAAATGATTAATGCATGATACAAAAAATCAAAACATACATGCATAAGAGAAAAATTACCTTGCAAATAGCGCAAAAGTAAATAGAAGGGTTAAGACCTCTCGAATATTTGATCTCTCCTTAGGGATCCAAAAAAAATCCACCAAAGTGAGCAGCAAAAACAAATAATCCAATGCAGTAGAAAACAAATCATACTTCACAATTGTGAGTTAGCTTGCTTGTGGGAGAAGAAGAAGAATGCAAATCACTTTAGCGAGCAATTTAAGATAACTTGTATTATAATTCATAATCATTATTCATCATCGTACTCTTAAAATGATTTCAAACCCTTCTTATATAGTGGATTTGAAGGTGAAATGGGTGGGAAAATCAAGAAGGGCCTACATCAAACATGCCAAATTTGAGAAATTAGGGTTTTCTTAGAAGAAAAGCCTAAAATATGAAATCATGCCCCATTAAGGCCGACCATGATTTTACCTTACGCAAAATAGCACCCCATCAAGGGCGAGCACAATTTTAGATAAAGAGAAAAAAAGAAGAAAAAAGGTAGGAGAGACCTAGTCCTTACCCCAAGAAATTCTAGGGGGTATCCTAGGAGGACTCAGGGAATATTACCCATTAAAGTAGGTCAATTTTTTATGTCTACAACTACATGCAACAAAAGGAAGCTCCAATCAATCAAGTTATCATAAGCATTCTAGGTCCTTCGATCCAAACTACATAGTATCATCAGTAGTAGGGCAAAGTGTAGAATTAGTAGCACCATCCACCTCACTAATTTATGCCAATATTTGAATCTATTGTGTTGCCCTTTACTAGAATATGCAAGGCATAGGCTATTAATCTACCTAATATTCACTAGGTAGATCCAAATCAATTGAAACCAAAAAACTATAGGGGTGACATATATTATCTCTATCATAGACAAAATGGTCATGAGATACAATCTTGTATCACATTCAAGCACATTGTATAGGATATTCTTTAAAGGAAATAACTTTAATTGATAATCCTCTCACACTAAACAATCAAAACATAGGTATATTCCAACATCCTTTGCCACAATGAAAGATAACTACTACAATAGAGCAACCAACAAGGTTAATTAGGTGGAAGTAAACCTACCAAACATAGGATTTGTGGTAATTGTGAGTATATTTATCAAGAATCAAAGATATCATAATCCATCCACACTTATTTTAGGTCTATCCAATATCCCTTTGACATCACGAGCACCCCATTGCCTAATCTAATTGCTCTTAGCTAGCCTCATTAAATGGTTACAACAAGGAGTAGACTCACTGAGAGTCTTAGGATATTGTCAGTAAGACTCTCCATTTATGATATTATACAATAGTCACATCCATAACAAGAAGATCTAATAGAGATACTAAAGTCTATTGAATTGCAACCCTAAGATTTGAATTCTTTCAACAACTTTGTGAGGAAAATTCAACATTATGAAGAGCCAGTGATTACCTTCCATGATCATGAGATTAATAAGATGCTTGTTAAAAATCCCAATCCACCATTGCACATCATGACCAATTTAAATGAAATTACTTATAAACATGTTTTAATCAACATAGGATCTTCAATAAACATCATAACCAGTTCTACTCTTACACATTTGAATCTTCCACCATCTCATCTCACCACATCCACTTTCACCCTAAAGTCATTCAATAACATATTATGTTCCACCATCGAGATAGTAATACTTCCTATAAAGGTTGGATTGAAGACCATCCACATGTTATATCACATCCTTGAAGGGGCTATGTAGTATAATCTAATGCTAGGTCAGCCCTAGATCCATGATATGAAGTGTGTACCTTAGATATTGCATCAATGTATCAAATACATTCATGAAGGTCAGGTCCATTGCATCCTAGTAGATACATAACCATTCAAGTTCTATCATTTGGTCACCATATCACATGAATCACCATTTTAATACACTCACCTAACTATTGAGCCAAATTTTCCTAAGCGCTTCAGGTCATCTACACCTCCATCAGTTTCCATAGAGATTGATCCACAATCGTAAGGATTTCCCATAAATAATCCTAAGAAGGTGCCCATACCTTCATCTCTACTATCATATAATCAGGCATCTACATTGCAGTCACCACTTTTACCTCATGCACCCTTGATATTGAACATTTTTGAGGTGATCATCCATGTTTCTCCTCTATAGGAAGAGCCCCAATAATTATTTGATCCTTTGCAAGTTGATATTCAAATGTTCAATACTAGATTTGATGAGTATATAGTGCAAAATATTATGTTCACACCTATCATTGAGTTAGTCATAGATCTAGGTCACCCTACTATCAAGTTGCTACCCATCAGTACCAATCATGATTTATTACCTAAACATGGGGGATAGGTAGAGCAACCTAGATAGGTTAATGAGAAATATATGACTTTTCCAAATGAGGGGTTTTCTTGAATGATCAGTGTGGTGAAAAAGGACAAGAGTTATAATGTTCTATCTAGAATTACTCCAATATTACAACCACCCATTCACCCCCTCAATCACCAATCGATAGCTACCAACAACCTAAACCTAGTCTTCAACACATCTTGGCTTGGCTAGCTAACATTGAGCTTCAAATGAGTCATCAACATAATTCTCTATAGTAAATAATGAATCGACTCACAAAAATTGAGCTATAATTAAGATATCTTTAGCCTCATCATCACCCACCCCCACACATTCACCATACACCCTAGGAAACTACATCCCAGGCCACACCACCTCCCTTGTGATCTCAAGATAAATTGTAACCAGATAATTTCAACAAGTCTTTAGATAAATCTCCTCATAACTACATGCCACTTTTAGAGTCCTATGGAACAACTTTTCAAAGGTTGTATGATGGGTAAGAAATTATGCTATTGAAAGAGACAACAATACCCAAATAGACCTAAAACTAGATCTTACAAAAAACCAATACTATGTTTACCTTAGGTAGAGGGGTCATGACATAAATAGTTGCTTCTCCTTTAAAAATGTTGTCCAATATCTCATAGATAGGGGAGCCTTTTCCATATATAGTCTAAAAAAATCATATCATTAGAACATCGTCATTGAGAAAAACTCATTGTCACAATAGGAGGGATTGACTTTCATCACTCCTCCCAATAAGGTTAATAACATCACATCAAGCACAATGCATAGTGGGGATGCTCATGATATCACACCTTATCCATCAAATATATCACAACCAATGAAGTAATTTGAGGATTCTAGTGGTATTGTACCTTCCCCAAACTCACTGGTTATAAAACACTTTAGGGACACTAAAGGTATCACACCTCCCCCATAAAAAATATCAAAAAAACAAAAACAACCAAAAACAATACAAAACATCAAAATACAAAAATATTGCATTCTCATTAGCATTGCATTCCACCATGCATATCATATAACTACATTTTATAGTCTAAATTACATTAGGTATATTTGTCATTACACTTGCACTCCTCAAATCATTTTGTCACTTTAACATTTACTTGTGATATTTTGATCATTAAAATGTCCTTGTACGATAGGATAGATACCGTATGATCATCAAAAATGGTGATTATATTACCACTTATTATTTTATGCACACATTTCAATATTCAAAATTTTATGAGGAGCACACTCACAGTTTACATAGCATCATGTTTGTATGATTATTTTTTTTTGGTAAATAAAAGTCGTCATTAATTACCGGATCTTGGTCATCGTTAGAATATTATTTTAAAAAATTGTGTTGGTTATCCTACAACACCTTACACTTACTACAGAAAGACAGTTCAACATGATAATTAACATTACTTACAACAATAGCCATTTGAGTTGACTTAGAGAAAAAACTCTATGCTTATCACGAAAAACTTGGGGAAAAAGCATTCCTTCACATTTCTCCTTAATAAGTAGTGTGCTTTTCATGTCTAAGAATATCTTCCACTTCACATGGTACCCCTTGAGTCCACATAATCAAACTTCCCACATCAATACCCACATTGGCTAATTTGTCAGCCACTTTTTTTGCCTCACGAAACACATGGTGAATCCTCCTGTCTTGTCTTACCGCAAAAAGGATCCTTGCCTTGCGGATGACGACCTCAATCCTACATGGAGGTTTTTAGCCATTGGTTAACATGTTGATGATATTAATGGAATCACCTTCAATCATAAAATTTCCATGAGTCTCCTCGACAATTTTTAACCCTCTCAAAAGGGCTATAACTTCCACCTCATTATTAGTTCTAATTACCAATGGTTCAGTGAATGCCTTAAACAAGTTTCCTTTATGATATTTGATTACTCCTCCAGCTCTTGCTCTTCCTAGGTTATCCTTAGCTTCACCATCAAAGTTCAATTTGAACCAACCCCTAGGGGGTGGCTTCCAAGAGACCCCATTTTTAGGATTGGATAGAGGGATGAAAGGCTTTTCCTTAATGCCTAAGGCCAAAGCAATTTGTATTTCCTAGGGAGGGATTATACGGTTATCCTCAACAAGGATACTAATGTTTTCTTTCGCAAAGGCAAGGATTCTATTGAGGATTGTTTTAAGGCTATGACTGGTGTCCTTAAAATATCTGTGATTCATTTCCTACCATATATGCCATAGGAAATGGTGCCAACAGGTTTTCTAAAGGTACTTAAGTTTTAGACTAACAAAGGGTTGAGGCCATTGTTGGAACACTTTAGAAACTAAAGCCTACTTGACCCACGATATCCTAAAAGCCTAGAAAAGTTCATCAAGGATGGACGCTGCCACCGGACACTCTAGGAACAAATGTTGGGTTGAATCCCATCCAACCCTGCACATATGAAAATGGTTAGCAATAACCATACCTTTGGTCAACATATTATCCATGGTAATAATTTTTCCTTGGATCACCAACCATGAGAAAAAATATATTTTAGGGATTAAACCCTTGATCCAGACCAAATTCAATTGAAATTATTGGTCTTCATTTTTGAGAAGCAAGTTATAGGTGGATTTGATCGTAAAATCTTCACTTTCAGTATCGGCCCAAGCAATGTGATCTTCATCTTCTCCAAAGGGAAGAATTTGCTATGTTAAAATATTATGAAGTTATTCGGAATCAGCTACAAAACCCTGTACTCTGATGTATTTCCACCTAGGGGTGTTCATATCCTGCCAGATGTAATCAACCACCCTTTGCCCAATATGCTGCTTCATGTGTTCTTGGATCCTAGCCAATCGGGGATTCTTGTATAATTCATCAGCTCTCACCCACCGATCCTTCCAAAAGTTTATCATTTGCCCATTCCCAAGGATCCATTTAATCCATCTCTTGACTAGATATCTGCTTGTTAGGATTACCTTCCAAAAAGCTGACCCCCTACTCACCAGATTATCATTGAGGAAATTCAATCCTTGGAGGTATTTCCTCCTGACTATGGTCGTCCATTCATTTTTGACCTTGGTTAATAGCCGCCATGCTTGTTTGGCTAGCAGAGATGTTTTGATATTAGCAACTCTCCTCAATGCTAGCCCACCTATACCTTAGGTTTGCAAACCTTATTCCACCCTACCAAATGGATCCTTTTTTTATCCTCGGTCCCTAACCAGAGAAAGTTATTTTGAAATTGCTCGATTTTATGATACACCTTACTTGGAGCTCTGAAAACCGATAATAAATATACATGTATACTTTGTAGGGAGGCCATTGTTAATACTACTTTGCCTGCTTGAGATAATAAATGTCCTTTCTAGCCTGCTAGATTTTTTTGGATCCTCTCTAGCACAATATTCCACATTGACCCTTCTAATTTTCCATAGAAAAGAGGAAGGCCTAAGTAGGAGGTAGGAAGGGATGAAATCTAGCATTCTAGAATTCTAGTAATGTTGTTTTTCCTAGGAATGGGGGTATTTATAAAATACAGCTTGCTATTATTAAAATCCACTTTCTATTTGGACGCCTCCTCATACATCTTAAGAATGTGTCTGATCCTTCTTGCCTCATCCATTGAAGCCAATGTAAGCAACAATGTGTCATCAAAAAATTGCTTATGGGTCACTGGGGATGTTAATGAAGTTGCATTTATACCTGATATAAGTCCAGCTGATACCATTGCCTTGATGGTTATTCCTAAGGCTTCTGCTACAATGATGAAAACCATGGGACTAATGGGATCTCCTTGTCTCAGTCCTCATTTACTTTGAAAAAAACCTATTGTAGACCCATTTACCAAGACTGAAAACCAGACCTTCGAAATACATTCTCTGACCATCTTGACCCATTGAGTGTGGAAACTAAATTTTACTAAAACTACCTCTAGGAAATCCAAATTTATCCTATCAAAAGCTTTGTTCATATCTAGCTTTAATGCCATGACTGCCTTCTTAGTTTGGGAAGCCGTATGGAGAGCCTCATGAACTGTGATAACTCCATCTAAGATTTATCTCCCCTAAACCAAACTTCCCTAACTTAGATCAATGATAACAAGTAAGACCTTATTCAAGCGGTTAGCTAATACTTTGGAAAGTATTTTATAGGATATGTTACATAGGCTAACCGACCTGAAATAAGCCATGGTCTTAGTATTGGGGCCATTGGGTATCAAAGCTATAAACATTGAATTAAAATCCCTAGGAATGTGATTAGAAGTTTGGAACTCCCTAATGGTAGTGATGACTTCTGCACCAACAATATCCCAAAAACTTGGTCAAAATGAGGCGAGAAATTGTCTGGCCCAGGAGCCTTATCAAGATCCATGCTAAAAGGGAATATTTAATCTCTTCATCATAAAAGGCCACTGTGAGGGACTCATTGGTCATCTTGTCAATAATTTGGGGGATAAATTGAAGAAGAGAATCATTTTCTTGGCATTGCAAGCTAGTCCTTCACCTAACAAGGAGCTAAAAAAATTCACAACCTCATCCCTAATCTCTTGGATATTCTAGGTTGAGGAACCATCCTCCTTGGTTAACATTCTAATATTGTTGTTGGTTCTATTCCTCAAAGTTGTAACATGGAAAAAATTCGAATTTGAATCGCCTTCCTTCAGCCATAAAGCCCTTGATTTTTTCCTCCAATACATCTCTTCATAGGCTAGGATATTATGGTACTCACAAAGGGTTTCCTTCTCTTCAATCCTTGTTGCCTCATCATAAGTTCCATGTTGAATTTTACCTTCTATTATTTTTAGTTTTTCCCCCACTGCTTTCTTGTTCTCAAAAATGTTTCCAAAAACTTCTTTATTCCAGACACTAAGGTTGTCTTTTACCATCTTTACTTTCAAAGAAAGTTTGAAAGAAGCACTACCTCGGATAGGCTGCTGCCACCATTCCTCAATTTGTTTCCTTAAGTATGAATGTTTTACCCACATCGATAAAAATTTGAATGGCTTTTTGAAGGGGTTAGTCTGCATAGCCTCCAAAAGAATAGGGTTATGATCTGAAGCACATTTGGGAAGGGCTTGTAATAATGAATCATCGAAAGTTGTTATGCTTTCCTTGGATAAAAAGAATCTATCCAACCTTTCCTGAATCAACTTACTCCCTATCCTCCGATTAATCCATGTGAATTTGGACCCTTTTAGTCTAACATCCATCAACTCATTTATGTTAATGAATTCATTGAAGTCCTCCATGCTCCTAGAAGGTAACCCATAGCCTCCTTTTTTATCAAATGGGTAAAGGAGAGTATTGAAGTTGCTCCCAATCACCCAAGAAATATTTATGAACACTTGATTTAAATGACCCAAATACTCCCATACCTTAGATCACCCTTGGACAAAGGTGGGGGCATAGACATTTGACATGATCCAAGACTTATTTTTATCGAGATCATGAAATAACACACTTAGCACACTTTCATTCGCTTGAATAACATTTCCTTATATTAAAATTGGATCCCATAGGATCATGAGGCCTCCATATGCTCCTCTCACATGTTGAAATGTCACTTTTCCTTGCTTCCAAATCCTGCTTGCAATTAAAGCTGATTGTGCCACATCTATTTTTGTTTCCTAAAGAAAAATAATGGTAGGATTCCACTCCTTCCTTATTGACTTAACCACCCTTTGTTTATGTGGGCCATTTAGGCCTCTCACATTCCATGAGAGACCCTTTATTTTTCCTATTTGTTATTTTTTCCCCACCCCATTCCTTGAGCAAGAGGGGGTCTTTCAATTTTGCTATCATCCTAGAAAGGAATAGCTTGCTATAAAAGTATTCTTTACTTCCCATTTGCAATTTCATCATTGATCCTCAGTCTATAATGCTCTACAGAAGATATTCTCCCTTTCTTTCTTTCACTACCATAATCTATGGGAGACTTGGTGGTGCTTCTAGTATATTTTGGACTAAAATGAGGGGGCATATACTATGATAATTTGGGGTTGGATCCTCTTTCCTAATTTTGGAGGTTCTTATTTCCCTCTTCATCTTCATACTTGTTTTGGTTGGCCTCTCCTATATGGTTCTCCTTGATCAGAGGTCTTTCCTTCGAGGAAACATTCTGATATGGGATAATCTGCTCCACAATAGGATTGGAGGTTGCATTTATAACCCCTATTTAAACTACTTCAACTCTTGAATTGAATACTTCCATGCTTAGGCTATATTTTCCTGACATTTCTTCTTTTCTTTGAGAAAAGCTATTAGGGTTTCTTTCAATGACTGTGGATGGCCCCGATTTGGATGGGCATTCTAGGGTTTCAGGAAAATCAAAACATGGAGTTTCATCCTTGTTTTTTCCATTTCCTCTTCTAGGTTAGCTAGAGCTTCAAATTTGTTTGAAATTAGGTCTTTATTACATACCTTAGGATTTTTGCCTTCCTCGCTAATTTTCTTTCATTTCTCCTGGACTTTGGGTTGTCCTGCATTAGCTTGACTGACCTGGTTATACTTAATTGGTTTGTATCCTTGTAAGTTAGGATGCGGACCTAGAAACTTAGGGATCCCTATATCGTTAAACTTGCCCACATCACCTTTGCTCAAAGCTTATTTGTGTGCTGCTACCGTTGAACATTGGGTTTGAAGATGGCCCTAAGTTTTACATACATTACAAAATTTTGGCCTATTATCATACTCCATCGATTGGATTCTCAAAAACTCTTCATATTCTAGTTACACCTGGGAAGGAAGCTCTGAGTCCAGGTTTGTATTAACACAAAACCTGGCATGAATAAATCTGGTCCTTGCCTGAGTCGGATGGTCTATCACCACTAGTTTCCCTATCATTTTTTCTATTCCTCTGAGCTAGTACTCATTGAAAAACTAAGCTTCGAGGTTTGGAAAATGAACCCAAATGGGTGCTATGTTAATTTTCTACTTCTCAGGGTCAAAATCCTCCCCCAAATTCCTCATAAAGAGATTGTGCCTCCCTAGAAACTAGGGTCCTCCCGTTAGTATGTGATTTGCATCCTCTTTATTATTGAGTCTTATCAAGAAAAAGCATCTTAACATGGCAACAATTTCTAAATTTCTTGAATTTTTCCACTTTGGTGCAACCCATGAATATATTTTCTCGATGTCTGGTCTTCCTCCAGAAAACTTGCCTACAAGGGATGACGCCTCCACATCCAAAAATATCTCCATAATCTCCATAGGGGTTGTTATCATGACGTTGTTTGGTATTAGGGGTGAAATTTCATTGACTAGATCCTTCCATTTCCCTTTAAATATTTCTAGAAAGGTTGGTCCCTTGCTCACGGATCCTGTACCCCAGTAGGACCCTTTGTCTAAAAATTTATTCAAAGGATCTATCCCTTTAGCCTTTTCAAACTACACTTCTAGGGAATCTTGTTCTTATCTTTTTACAACTTGCTAGCCTACCCCTATATCCTCTCCTTCAGCCTATTTTATATTCCAACCTACCACCTTATCTCCTCCTCCGCTTTCACCACTTCCTTCATCGCTCCC